>JAPSGF010000076.1:3167847-3188034 GCA_035772895.1 Perdix hodgsoniae
GGGGGGGGGGAAGGAAGGAAAAAGAGCAGCAACAACTGTTGTTGAAGTTTTATTTCATGTTAATTCTGCATTCTATGGACTATTGGCATGCATGAATTTCTACTACATGAAATATTACGTTTAAAAAATTAAAAAATTCCAAAGTCATCAAAGTCATGAACTCATGAGTTATAAAAAGACTTAAATGAAAATGAAAAATTGACTGATTGATTGACTGTGACAATTACAGGTGCATAGTAATTTTTTTTTTTTTTTAATGTGAGTAAATTTCTACCCTCAGAGAAAATCTGAAAGAACCCAAATGTCAACCAGATTTTTCCATACAACTCTAATTCATATGCTACTGTAACTCATATAGACTCTTAAAGTCTCTTTTGTAACTAATTGCTCTGTGAGTCTATTTTTTATCTATACCCTTATCCTCTGCTCTCCTGCTCTTTCTTCATCTGCCTTGTGACCTTTTACAGTTCATGAATAATTTGTATATCTGTGACATATAAGGTTCAGAAAAAAGCCATGGTTTTTGTAATACAGAAGTTTATTAGGTTTATCTGGGAGCAAGGATTAACAGTAACTGTAGTTATAAGAGAGCATTTATGCTGTAACCTTTACCTGTCTATTTGAATAATTAAACCTAGTACAACCAATGAACTTTATGGACCAGTCCACACTGTGAAATCTGTTTGGGACATCAATTTTTCTTCATTAGTGTTAATCTTAACGAGTAGGGTAATGTTTTGTTAATACTTCTTGGTTTGGTAATAGGATTTCAGGAAGAATAATAGATCAGTGAGAAAAGCACCTCTCCTGATCAACTGTCTTGGGTAAAATAATCTTGTAAATGTGAAATCTCTTTTGACATTAGTCAAAATCTGCATTTTCAAATCTTCATTTTCTGTGCAAAATAAATCTAGTTAACAGCTCTACTGTAACAGGCCAGCTCTGTCACTGAAAATTTATATTGAGATAGCTATACATTATTAACAAGCTATGAAAAGTCAGTCACTGGCTAAATGTCATGGAAGCTGAGATACAGCAGCACCTTGGGATTCATATAACAAACAGTTTAGTTTTAATCATCTTGGACCACAAGGTGCCTTGACATTTGCGAGGCAACTTTTTCCTTTTTAACTTCCACTGGAATCAGACCTTTATTATCTCAGCCATAATTCTAAACTTCCAATGTGATAGAGTTTTACCTTCTAAATTTAAAAAGTAAAAAATCGATCAGATGTGGACCTTATCATTCATTTAATCAATGCTCACATAAAAGCTTAGAAAGTAAAAAATGGGAAAGCAAGAAAAACTAAATTTGAGCATCCTCAAAATTATCAGAGATGTTTATTGCTAAATGCATGAGTCTTTCCTTAGATTAACTCAAAAAACTTCATTAGTTATATTCCTTATATACTACTTTTTTGAAAACAAGACCAATAGCTATGGGGATGTTACTATGATTGTGACAGAAGATTCAGAATCTAAGCATTTATAATTAACTGACAGTGACTAAATCCCAGTGACATCTCATTGCTATAGTATCAAATCCTAATACCAAGTTCCTTCAGCTGGGAACTCCTTCTTCCAGGTCTATCACTATCCTGAGCTTTTCATTATGCATTTCAAATAACTTTCACAGTGAATTTTACCAAGGCCTTCAAGTAACACTAAAATATGGAGCTGGATGGCAAGCATAATGAATTCATCTTTGAGGAAATTGGTCCACATATCAGTCTAAATATCAGACTGCTAGCCACATCTTTTGAACTTTTACTACATTAAACTCAGGCATGGTTATATTCTAAGAGAAACTAAAAAAATGAAGGCATGACATCAAAACAAGTTATCTATTAACTGATCATCTGCCTGAACGTTGCAAATGTGACCTAACAAACATTTATAACCTTCTGCTTTGAAATTTTGAAAAAAATAATAGGGGAAATAAAATCCCAACACCTGTTTTAAAGGATTCCCACACTTGTGTGTGCACCCTTAACGATTTCCACAGTCCCACAGAACAGAACTTAACTGTTATGGTGGTTTCAGTGTTGGGTTAAACTGACAGTCTCCATAAAGCTTCTGTCTCAGAGTTCAAAGTAATACAAGTCCATAGCCTTAATATCAGTAATGCTACTGAAAATGTCTTGCTGTACTTT
This sequence comes from Perdix hodgsoniae, assembly GCA_035772895.1. NCBI lineage: Eukaryota > Metazoa > Chordata > Aves > Galliformes > Phasianidae > Perdix > Perdix hodgsoniae. Next base: position 3,170,001 of record JAPSGF010000076.1, read on the forward strand.
GGAGCATCTTTCTAAAGAAAGGATGTGAGAAAACAGCCAGTACACAACTTACAGAAGTCTTCCGAGAAAGCTTTTCTCAGATTATTTTCTCCAAAATACTTTTCTTCCCTAGAGTGACACTGCAATTGTTAATTTTACAACACTGACAATGAAGCTTTCACCAACTACAAGTCTAGTATATCGTATTTCTTTTTTTAGTATATATTACTTTTTTTTTTTCTTTTTTTTTTTTTTCCTCTCCTTCTTGGAACTCTCCTTGGAGACACTGTCAAGAATGGAGAACATTTATTTATCTCTAAAATAAAATTTTGCTTAGAATGAAGTAAGGATAAATAATAGCTCTCCAAGACTGACTGGAAACATTAGTTCTATTTTAAAGAATAGTGAGTGAGAACCAAAAAGAAAAAAATTCGTAATAACACACTTGAGTGTATATTTGATTTTAGAGAGCTTTCTTCAATTTATTCCTCTACAGTTATGTTCCCATTACTTTAACATCAGAGTGCCTCCTAGATATTTATAGCCTGAGGTAGCAAGAGTAATCTTTTGCCTTTGCGCTTTCTTTCTTCGATTATGGGAGAAAACATTCAATGATTTTTAGACAAAAATAAAGCTGAAAAGAGGAGATGTATATACATACTGTAAGTGATCAAGGTTCAGACCTCATTTGCTCAAATTTATGTCCTGATTTTTAGTTACAAGATTCTCCATATAAATCGTCCATTTCTCTAGAATGTAACTTTGCAAAGGTAAGATGAATTTTAAAAGGTTAATTATTGCTCTCTCAGAGAACCAATTTTAGAACAGGAGTCACAAACCCTAAGGTTGTGACCTTATCTGTATGTTCACTCTCAACAGCTACAAAGTTCAGATTTTATCATAGGCATACAAAAGTGATTTAAAGATGTAAGACGTTTCTTGCTGTTTTTGTTGTTGCTTGTTTTTATCCCTGTCTCTTTTGCATAATATTGTCTGATCATATCATAGAATACCAGGGTTGGAAAAGACCTCCAAGATCGCCCAGTCCAACTGTCCACCTAACACCAACACGTCTCCACTAAATAACATCCAAAAGTTTCTTGAACACCTCCAGGGATGGTGACTCCACCACCTCCCTAGTGGGTAAATGTAAGCAGCAGCTTGTTCTTAGGAGAATTACCCCTGTGAGCATACCATGCTAGACACATTAGCACAAGGTGTTATCACCGTCTTTGTGTGGAAAACAAACAAATAAACAAAAAAACTGCAATGCAGTGATTAAGGCAGTAGAGATTATAGCTAGAGTGCCACTCCTGACTATAATAACAAAAGTGAAATGTGTGTTAAACAAAACTACTTTTTTACTAGTCAAGACATGCAAAACTACTCGCAACATCATATTTTTATTTATAAAATTCTCTAGCCAATATGACTTTTTATTCTCACAGAATGTCTCAGGACAACTACAACACAACCTACACAATAGCTAACAGAAGTTCTGTTCTAAGGTCATTCTATTATTATCAATAGCGTTCCTGCAGTAATCCTCATTATAAAAGACCTTAAACTTCCTCAGTCCACTTGGAGGCATACTTTAGTTTCCCTAAGAGAAAAAGCAGGTTTTACTACCAGCACAATCTCCCACTGGGGTTTATCATGGACATTCATACTAAGTGATAAATTACATACTTGCTAAATCACAGTTTGTGGGATGTGACAGTACTATAGGAAAGGTTAATCTGTGGAAGATCAGGCTAGAGAGAATACAGTAAAATAATCAGAATGACTGGGCCTTGATGAAAGTATATTGAAGTTAACACATTATTTTGTTATTTTTATTAATCCACCCAATTGGAAACTGCAATTTCTTCACATACAGTAGTGAGGGGAAAACTAAAGCAGGAACTGCTATTTGTGTGTCTTTGAAGGACTAATGCAAAAGCAGCAATCAGCTGTATGTTAAAATACTCCACACCTACACTCATATTTCATAAACAGGAAAGCTATCTGGTCCATCCTTCAAATAGAAGTCTTCCTGGGCTTACATTTTTTTTCTTCTACATGCATGGATAAGTTAAAACATTCTTAGTGTAAATTCTTAGTCAGTGTAAATACTTACAGCGTCAGTTTTGTCATCGTTGTGCTAATCAGGCAATGAGTCTCAATAATGGATTCAGAAAAATAGCTTCACATAAGACTTTTTTTTTTTTTTTCAATTTCTTCTTAAAGTCTAGAATCTTAAAAGTTGGAAAGACCCCTAATATCATCTAGTTCAACCATCAATCCATGGTTGTGACCACTCAAAATATATCCATCAGTGTCATATCTACTAATTTCTTTGAAACTTACAGGGAATGGTGACTCAACCACACCCTTAGGCAGCCTGTACCAATACCTCACCACTTTTTCTGAGAAGAAAGTTTTTAAAATAACCAACCCGAACCTCTCCTGGTGCAAATGAAGAACCTATCTCTGTTTCCTGGTAGAAGAGTCCAATACCTACATTGCTACAAATTCCCACTCCCTTGAGCCTCCTCTTCTCCAGACTATGTCTTAGTTCCTCAGCCGCTCCTCCTAAGACATACACTTCAGTCTCCTCACCAGCTTTATTGCCCTTCTCTGGACACTCTCCAGGGGCTTTATGTCTTATAATTAGGGACCCAAAACTGAACAAGTACTTGATATACGGTCTCACAAGCACTATGTACAGAGGGATGATCAGCCTCCCTGCAGAACTAGCCACACTATTTCTGTAACAAGCCAGAATATCACTGGCCTTCCTGGCTACACTTTCGGCTTGTGTTTAGCAGTCAGCTAACACTCACAGAACCTTTTCCTTCATTCAACTTTCCATCCACTTAATTACATCCTTTCTAATTGTCCTAGAGTATTCTTGCTACTAAAAAATTCTTTAAAATATGATAATGTAGAGAAAACAGTCCCTAGCTCATTTCAACCAAGACAGAAACTAAAGATTTTTTGTTGTTGTTTACACTACCCTCTCCTCCAGCCTCCTGAAGACAGTGGAACAACAGCCAGAGAATCTAACAAAGTCTAACAACACCAAGTGCGAGGCACTGCAATTCCAGATATGAGTACAGACTAGGAGAAGAACTTACTCAGAGCAGCCCTGTGGAGAAGGACTTGAGGATTCAGGTGGATGAGAAGTTGAACACAGGCCAGCAATGTGTTCTCGCAGTGCAAAGGCTAACTATATCTAGGGCTGCATCAAAAGAGGGGTGGCCAGCAGGAAGAAGAAGATGATTGTACTCCTGCACTCTGCCCTTGTACTCTGGAGTACTGTAATTCAAGTCTGGGGCCCCAAATATATCACAGATGCAGAAGATAATCAACATTTTACATAGTCTGATAGTGAGTGACACGACAAGGAAGAATGGCTTTAAACACAAAGTGGGGAGATTTACCTCAGATTTTAGGAAGAAATTTTTTACTCAGAGTGGTGAGGTACTGGCACAGGCTACTCAGAAAAGCTGACGATGCCGCAGCGCTGGAGGCGTTAAAGGCCAGGTTGGATGGGACCCTGGGCAGCCTGAACTGGTGGGTGGCAGCCCTGCCCAAGACAGGGGGGAATGGAGCTAGATGATCTTGACTGGTTGAGCTCAGAGAATGGTGAACAGAAGCACAGAGTTGGTTGGAGATCTGTTACTAGTGGTGTTCCCCAGGGGTCGGTGCTACGTCTGGTCTTCTTCAGTATCTTCACTGATGACCTGGATGAGGGGATTGTGTTCACCTTCAGCATGTACACTGATGAGAAAAGCTGGAAGGAGTGGCTGACATGCCAGAAGACTGTGCTGCCATGCAGCAAGACCTGGACAGGCTGGAGAGCTGGACAGTAATAAACCAGATGAGGTTTAACAAAAGCAAGTGTAGAGTCTTGCACATCAGGAGGAATAATTGAAAGTATCAGTACAGGCTGGGACATGACCTGCTGGACAGGAGCCCTGCAGAGAATGATCTGAGGGTCCCAGTGGACAACAGGTTGGTTCATGAGACAGCAGACAATGGGATCTTGGAGTGCATGAAAAGAAGCATGGCCAGCAGATCAAGGAAGGTGATCATCCCCCTCTACTCTGCCTTGATCAGGCCTTACCTGGAGTACTGCATCCAGTTCTGGGTTCTCCAGAACAAAAAAAGACAGGGATCTCCTGGAAAGAGTTAAGCAGAAGGCCACAAAGATGATATAGGGCTTTGAGCATTTCCCCTATTAGGAAAGGCTAGGTGACATGGGTCTGTCCAGCCTTGAGAAAAGAAGAATGAGAACTTATTAAAGTTTACAAATACCTGAAGTGTGGGAAACAGAGATAAGGCTAATCTCTTTTCAGTTATCTGTGGGGACTGGACAAGGGGAAACAGCCATAAAGTGGAGCATAGGAAGTTCTGCACCAGTATGCAAAAGAACTTCTTTTGAGGGTGAGGGTAACAGAGCACTGGAACAGGCTGCCCAAAAAGTCTGTGGAGTCTCCTTCTATGGAGATATGCAAGACCTGTCTGTCCGCCAACCTGTGCAAGCTGCTGTAGGGAGCCTGTTTTGGCGGGGGGGGGGGGGGGGGCTTTCTACGACTCTATGATTCTATCAATATGTGAAGACAGTAGAACAGTATAAGAAGGGGTGTACACATTTTCTTTACTTATTCTGCAATAACTTAGCAAAAAGTTGTTTATAAACAATTCATAGAACTCAGCTGGAAAACATCAAATGATTTCAAAGACCTGCTTCTGAACAAGTGAGTGGAATAACAGCACAGCTCTGTTTTCCTCTGCAAGTTCACATTTCTGAATATTTAATATACTACTAAGAATAATTTTATCCAAATAGCATCAATAACATTTATCTTTCTTCTTACCAAGTTACTGCAAATGGCATCATAATTTCTACCGCATTGCAAACTTCATTCTTTTCCATTACTGTTTATGGAAGGATCTATTTCTCACAGTCTCTATTAACATTCTCTGTTTATCTTTTATTTTCCCCACTCTTTCCCATGCTGTCATAAAATCTTTACCCTATAAAAGACTTTGCATTAATCTTTGAAGCATCTTGTCTTTTGCAGAAAAATACTCTTTACTCTTACTGAATAATTGCTTCCTTCAGTTTCATATTTTGGAATTAGAGCTCATATCTCTCTATGGAAGAGCTTTTTCCAAGCTTGCTTGTGAGGGCCATCTGTAACAAACTGATTCTTGAAGTACTGAATTACCAATCTTAATTTTTTTTTTTTTTGAAAGGCTTTTTCCTATCAGGAAATAGAAGCTTTTCCTTTTTCATTCAGACTGATTTGGTTTACAGATATAAGATGTATCCTTTGCCAGAATCGACAAGAAAAAAAAAAGCTGTAAGCTTTGACTTTGATGCTCTGAATTTCTGAAATTAAGTCCTCAAAACAGCAGAACAAAATTTAATTAATTAATTACATGAAACACTCAAGAAATCTATGGCTTCCTTTTTAAGAAGATAACAGAGAGCTTAGTAGCACAGAAAACCCTCATAGATCCATGCACGATACTTCACTCCTAAAGCTGAAAGTCTGTTTTCTATCATTATTTTATAGTACGTTTACAATATCTTCTTCTCTAAAGTAAAAGGTATTCTCAATCACTCTTAAATATGCTTGATCCTTAGAAATGATAAATTTGTTACTCCTGAATACCGGAAAACATTTTTATAAGAGTTTGAGATTAGCTCCATATACAAATTTCCCTCTAAACTCATGAAAGGGAAAAGCGTTTTTGTTGTCAATTTCAGAATTTCTAAGAACCACTTATAATCGTAGAACCACTCAGGTTGGAAAAAACCTTTAAAGATCACTGAGTCCAACCACAACCTAACCATACTACCCTAACTCTAACAACCCTCTACTAAATCATGTCCCTGAGCACCACATCCAAACGGTTTTTAAACACATTCAGGGCTGGTGACTCAACCACCTCCTTGGGGAGCTTATTCCAGTGCTTAACAACCCCTTCTGTAAAGAAGTTTTTCCTGATATCCAACCTAAACTTACCCTGGCACACCTTAAGCCCATTTCCCCTCGTTGTGTCACCTGTCACCAGTGAGAAGAGACCAGTTCCACTCTCACTGTAAGCGCCTTTCAGATATTGAAAGAGAGCAATAAGGTCACCCCTCAACCTCTTTTTCCCCCCAAACTAAACAGACCCAGTTCCTTCAGTCTCTCCTCATAGGGCATATTCTCCACGCCCTTCACAAGCCTTGTTGCCCTTCTTTGGATCTGCTCCAGTACCTCCATATCCTTTCAGTACTGAGGTGCCCAAAACTGAACTCAGTACTCAAGGTGAGGCCTCACCAATGCCGAGTACAGGGGCAGGATTACTTCCCTAGTCCTGCTCACCATGCCTTTTCTGATACAAACCCTTCTTGGCCACCTGGGCACACTGCTGGCTCATATTCAGCTGACTGCCCATCAGTCAAGGCAAGGTCCCTTTCCACCAAGCAGCTTTCCAGCCACTCCTCCCCAAGTCTGTACTTTGCCTGGGGTTGTTGTGACCAAAATGCAAGACCTAACACTTGGCCCTACTGAAACTCATACAGTTAACTCTGCCCCATCAATCCAGTCGATCCAGGTCCCTCTGTGATGCCCTTCTCCCCTCAAGCAGATCAACACTCCCTCCCAACTTGGTGTCATCTACAAACTTACTGAGGGTGCACTCAAACCCCTTATCAAGATTGTTAATAAAGATGTTAAATTGATGTGGCCCTAGTACTGAGCCCTGAGGGACATCGCTCATGGCTGGCCACCAACTGGATTTACCTCAATTGAACACAACTCTTTGAGCCTGGCCATCCAGCCAGTGTTCACCCAGCGGAGTGTATGCCCATCCAAATCATGAGCAGTTTCTCCACAAGAATGCTGTGGAGATTTGGGACATCATCAAAGGCTTTACTGAAGTCCAGGTAGATCACATCAACAGTCTTACCTTCATCCACTAAGCAAGTCACCTTGTCATAGAATGAAATCAGGTTTGTCAGACAGGATCTATCACTTATAAACCCGTGCTGACTGAGCCTAAACATCCTGACTGGATGTTTGCTTAAATAATACCATGACCGCTCCTTAGAATTCTCTTTAGCATCTGAGGCCCTCCTGGATTTTCAAAATATGTACCAGTAGAGTATATTAAATAACAATGTTAAAAATCAAACTTTCAAAGAGTGCATAGATGAGCATTAGAAGTACTGAAGAAATAAAGAGTAGGGGTATACTTCTACATAAGTACACAGAGATACAAAAAAACCCAAACACAAACAAACAAAAAAAAACCCAACAACAACAACAAAAAAAACAATGAACTGTCCCATCTATTTTTATTATTTTTATGTGTTTATCTACTTGTACTAACCTTCACTGATCTAATGTACCCATCATGAAGGCAGGAAGGAGGTGCACAAAGCATGGCAAGAAAGGGACTATGCCATTTCACTACAATGCAGCAGAATCACAAGATTTGGATCGTGTTCACAAACTCAGATTTCTTTCAGGGTTCATATGAGAATTCAAACCACATTCTAGTCATCTAAAACGCTGGTATCTAGATTAAAGCAGTAACCTAAGACTGGGGAGCAGTTGTTGCTTTCTGAGGGCAATTCACTCCACTCCATATACCTGCGCTATCTTGTAACCTCTGGAACACGATCTAACCACCCATTTGAAGAATGACTGATAGTTTGAGTGTGCATGTTGGTCTGTTCAGTATTAGTAAAATCTATACAATCTGTTTACACAGATGTCTAACTCTTGCATAGCGGATTTCAGTAAGATGGACCTCATTAGTAGTTTCATATATTCCCAGGAACTTCATATCAGTAGTTAGATTTTGTATTTATGAAGCTAGTTAGCTAAAAAACTTACTGCTTGCTCTCTAGGGCTTCTCATTACATTAAGCATCTTTACATTTTAAATTTTTCTCTGCTTGTAAGAAACCAGGATCTACAAATTTTGCTCATGAGAAATATTTTATTTTTAAAAGTTGTAAGTTATAGACAAGTACTGTTTTTGTTTCCTAAAGAACATGAAAAGAACTCAGTGTTCCAAACTGAAAGCTATCCTGAGGGAAAAATCTACAGGAGTACACTAGATTATAAAAGCCTTGTTGAAAAGTAGTTCAGCCTTGGTAGCTGTCTTTTTGGTTATTGCTAAATTACCAAAAATACTGCTCTAGGCATAGGAGGCTTTTTGTAACAGGGCAAATATCAAGATTAAACCCATTTTGGTGCCTTTCCCAGGATTAGTTACATACTTCCTTAAGGACATTTGAAATTTCAGGATAACCTGCTTGCATAAGGTTATCTGGATAAGAAGTCTTCGTAAGAAATAAAGAGAAAAGTAAAGTACTTAACTCAAACCAAATTATATCAGCCTCACAGATCAACTGAGCTCCCAACAAAGATGAGGCCTGCTAGGTCACTAAGTGATGGCACATTAAAGAATCCAGTCAAGTACAGCAGAGTAGGGATTCAAGTAGAACCTTTTAGTTGGCAAGAAAGGCAACATTATTACACATATGATGGGAGATAGGTATCTTAGAGGACACGCAAGGAAGAATCTGGATCTGTGCAAAAATATTTACAGGTATTTTTTTTGTTAAGGGAATTGAGGGCATGTGAACTATAAACAAAGGGCCATTAGCAGGAGGAACATCAATGTAAATTGGGGAAAACAATAATGGGAAGATACAGGAAGAGGACAGAAAAAAAGAAGCCTTGTGTAAACAAGTTACTCATCAGTACTCTTGTCTTACCAATTCTTCCACACAGTCTGTGCCATCCTATTACTGAATTCCATTATTGCTTTCTGTATGCCCTTGCTCTATTGTGTGTGAGGACATCAATAGCCAGTGAACACAAAGTAGGACCAGCCACTGAAAAGACCAGCATCAGGAAAGACCCAATATCATGGACTGCAACTGGGCAAGGACCAGAGAATGGATATAGAAATTAAGGTCTACGCTAGCATTTGAAGGACTTACGAATACAAAGAAAGATGGAGATGTTCTATGCAAGTTCCATTAGTGGAAGCTAAGACTAACAGCCTGAAAGATACATGTCCACTTTTGTTTGTGTATGTGTGTGTGTGCGTGTGCGTGTGTGTGTGTGTGTGGTTTTCCTCTCTGAACCATTATAGGACCTAATGTGAGAACTCAGCCAATATTTCATGCCCCTTCACCATAAGTGCTTGACTTGAGCTCCTTTGTGTTTATCAGCTGACATTATAAGTGAACAGCTCATAAAATTCATAAAATGCTTAAGAACAGAAGAGATGTTAATCACAGGGATAACCCTCCTGATATAACACTCACTTTACTACCTCCATTAGCACAGGCTTTCAAATACTGAATCCTCCATACTTTCCAATGGATTTATACATCAGAACTGTGAAAATGCGTTTAACAGTTAATTTACTGTTAAGACCAGCCACCCTACCCCCCCTGAATCCGTAGGGATAATTTCATAACAGTTGTCTCAGTTGATTCTGTATGTTCCATTTGGACTTTGAATGGCTCAGTTTCAAGTAGCAAGCTTGGTTGGAGCACACAGTCTTAGTTTTACAAGTAGTTTTAACACAGCTTGCTCCTGCATCTCACTTTCTGAGTCTTTCAGCTCAGTAGATACTATCTTGCTGAGGGGGATACCCACAGGGTTTGTACAAACATGGCAAGGCTGCTGAACTGGGGCTTACGAGACACAGTTTGTCTGGACTTGTCTTAAGCTTGCCTGGAGCTCTGCTTTAGCTTTTTGGCTCCAGCAGACTTTTATCTAACTTGTTTTGCTTATCTTTGTACAATTGTATGGCATTATGGCTCTTGTTACAGTATTTCTGCTACAGTACTGTGAGTAACAAATAGTGGTAACAAGTAGCATTCTAGTATTCAGAGTTTATTGTAAATGGAATAAATTACATGGTATTGTGGAATATGTGCACTGGACCACAGAACAGATTGAGAAACACAAACACAGGCTATAGGGCTATAGAGTAATCAGCACTGATATTCATCTTAAAAAGAATATGTTTGCAGCTGGGTGAAACTATCTTGAGGAATAACAGAAAAAAAAAGGTATCAAACACACTATATAAAAAAGTAGACACAACACAGAAATATAATACAAAGTAATATGTAGAAAATTGGAAAATGGTTAGAAATAGCCCCTCATGGACCTAAGTATGAGAGGGAAGGAAGTCCCAAGAACATTCCCCTGGCAAAGTGTGACTAACTGTAACCTCCTGATTGTCACCATTGGAAGTGAAAAGTTCGTGTGTAAGTTTTAACTATTATTACTACGACTGAACTGCAGTAATTGGATAATTTGCATAGTAAGTATTGGTACTTTCCTAACTAGGCTAATACTTTTTTGCCCAAACTGTCAAGATCCCAATCAGACCAACACTAAACTTCTGGATTTACATATTAAGCAAGTTTCTCGTGCAGACTGTGCACTCAAGTGTTACGCAATATACTGCGAGAGGGAATCAAAAAAAAAAAAAAATGTTGTTGAACCTTTTTTCCTAGCATTTTAAGCACTACAAAGTTTGGAAAAACTCTGACAAAGCTCCAGCAAAGTCCCTTCCCGACCCATTTTTATTTAGGAAAGAGAAGAAAAGTATCACCGGGAAAAGATGCTTCTTTTTCATGACTAGTTGCTGCACTAAGAGTTTTCCCATGATGGTGAAGGTGGAATTCTGGCAAACTACCTTAGCAAAGAGAAATTGTGATATATAAAAAATGTCTCTAATGGCCAAGAGCAACTCATTTAAAGGCACAACTGTTACCTTACATTCCCTAGAAGCATGATCAGACAATATTGCAATCTGTCCAGGTTACTACCATCCATAGCAATTTCTGTGCAGCAGACATTTTAAGGGAGCATATAGCTCCATTTAACAGCAGTAGAGAACAACACTGTCAAGTCAGTTTATTTATCAAGGGACATATTTGACTGCCATCAATGTAGTTAAAACACTTAAAAGCAGCATTCCTGCAGAAATAGATGAAGTACCTCTTTGAAAGGCTGGACAAGGCCATAATAATTCTCAGAAACACAAAAACAATTTTGACACAATAAAAGAAAACAGTAGAAAAACTGATGAGAGCATTTAAGTGCAAATGTAGTACTTACTGCACTATTTTTAGCATGTATGTATTGCTTTATTCAAGGTAACAGTAGAAAAATAACGTAGAACAGTTCTGCATGTCAACTTCCTGGATGAAGTATAAAGAGGCCAATGGGTATGAAACAGGAACATGCTTTTAAATAAGAGCTCTACATACTAGCCATAGTGGTGGTCTTCTCATTACAGTATCATTGCTAAACATTTCACCATTTTAACATTGTGTGATTCTGTATAGAAATTCTCCAGGCTTTGATCTTAACATACACCTTCCTTAAATTATGCACAGACACTACAACAAGTGGCAAAAGCAGAAAACTAACATAGTAAGGACAAAAAAGAACACTTAAAAGAAATCAATACTTTGCCTTCTCAGTGAGACCAAATGAATAATGGGACATTTTTTTCCCATTACTTCTCTTTTTTTTTTCTTGGTATAATATATTTCTTAGAAAAGCAGATCTGTTGCAAATAAGAAGGAAAAACTTACACTTTTCTTATATTTAATGGTATCTTACAAGCACTGATGTCAATTTGTGCTAAGCTACCAATGTCACTGTCAACAGATCGTTTCCAGTTCTGGATTTAAGGTAAGAAGTGGATTCCCACCCCACTCATCTTCCACTTCTCCATAAAACACAGAGTATTAGCATAGAGATGGTGTTAGGAAGTGCTCAGTCATAAATGTACATGTAAAACTTGGTACTAGTGTATTATCTGACTTAAAAACACAAGAGGACCCTTGTACATTTGCACAAATATGACTGTCAGCTTCTAGGACATGGAGAGGATAGGAAGCACATGCATAAAACCAATAAAAGGGCAACTACTAAGAAAGTTTCATGTAATAACCCTAACTGCATTCACTAATGAGTTTTTTCTTTTAATTCAGTAGTCCTGACCATTATATGGATAAAAAGTTGACAGTTCGGCTATCCATTTTGTCCATCTTAGCACTCACTGCAGCACATTCTGGACAGCTGAACTGCACTCCAAATAATAGGACAGTTCTCAGTCCTTCAGTTGTCTCTGTATGCCATAGCTTAAATCACAATACTAAGCCTAACTTCGGCTGATTAAGTAAAAACACTACTAAGCTGTACAAGACTCTGCAGAAAGTGATGTTGAAAGTTAAAGAATCATTATTAAGTACTCAGGAATTACAATCAGCATTATACTTGAAGGCCTGATTTAACTGACTCTTTCTACCTTTATTCATTCTTCCCTAGCAATCAGAGAGCTAATATGAATATTCATTAGGAAAGTTACCTGAGCCTTTTTAAGACATTGTTTTAATTTATTCCTAACTTGCTCAGATCTCAGTCATGGGAGGGGATCACCTCCCTCACTTGCACTTGTTTCTGAATAGGTCAGCTAAAAAAAGCAATACATTCCTTAGACATACTATGAGTTCACAGGGGGTAGAAAAATAAACACAGCCAATTTGTCATGGTCTTGTAAGCAAGATCTTATTCTACCAGCTGAAAAACTGATCTAGGCTTTCCATATAGTAAAATCTTGTTGTGAGAGGAAAAGGAAAGGGACAAAGATAAAGCACAAGAAATAATAATATTAATAATAATAATAAAATATAATAATAATAATAATAATTATAAATCAAAACAAAACAAACACAAACCTGTACACTAAGCATTCACACTTGCTAAAAATCTCCAAATATTTGATTTTGGCAGACTGAAACCGTGAAACAGCGCATGACATCTAAGTGGGTGAGGAAATCTGCTGCCCAGGATAAGCATTCAGATTAGTGATCTAGGATAGGAAAACTCATTTTGAGACAAGCTCTAGGACCACAAATCACCTGAAAGGGAGTGAGGAGAAACAAACAGGTGGACAAGTAGGAACAGACAGCACACACGCATGTACCCATGTACCCACGCATGTACCCAAGCATGCCCAACCAACCCGGTTGTTTCCGCAGTGAAGTGACTGGGCTGCAGCTAAGATGAGGACTCTGCACACAGTTCAAGCTTTGCAGTACATCTCCACATTTCCTGCAGGTGACTGCACCTGAATGCATTTTCTGCATCCTCCCAGCCCCACAAAATACTCAGGTCCCTGCTCCCTTAGGAGTTGTGTCAGCACACAACAAGCAAAGCTATCCCTGCCATGACTACACAGCAGACCCCACCTTCCTAGACCACAGGACATCACCAGGTGGCCTATGGAGAAACAGCTAACAAGCAAGATCCCACCAGTCAGGCAACAACTGGAGAGGCTACTGGCTGATGAGCCCCTGGAAGCTATTGGAAAGTTTCAGAAGTAGGAGGCTGTAGAGAACATTGCTAGCCAGAGAAAAATTGGTCACATCAAACAAAAATGCTGAATGTGGCCTTTCCTGTGTGCTACACTTGTCAAATCCAAATAAAAGCAAACAAAAAATAAGATGTCAGCTAAATAGATATCATAAATACAGCCAGCATGCTCTGGAGAACCTCCTTTTCAACCCTCAAGTCTTTTTTTGCTATGTAAACCTTACAGAAAACTTCAGACTCCTCAGTCCATCTAAGGTTTTTAAGCACGTTTTACAGCTGTGTAGAAGAAGTCAAAGACACTGTGACATTTTGTTGCTCTTACTGACTCTGACAGTGTGCTGAGTATAAATGGAGTGGACTAAATTGCTCTAACACCTACAATTTTTATGCTTCTCTTTTGCCATTGTTCTCTCACTTCAGCCAATTTAAGATGCTGGGACTCAACTAAGTAGCTTTCTAAGCCTGATCTGCTCATTCTTTTGAAGTCAATAACTGTTCACTAGATAGAAGTTATAAGTAATAAATTTCTCTTTGTGCCTCTTACTGGCAACAAGAAAAACATTAATTTAACTTCTTTGGCTTGATGTGAACTAAAGCCTTAAAAAGAATGAGTGACTGAAACTACTTCACTCCTGTTTCTCTGCATCTCTCAAAAGGAATGAAATACCACAGAGATCCTAGAACTCAGTAAGAACAGAATTCTCATAGGAGAGAATAATTTCAGTTACAATCTGCCAAGCCATATAAAAAGCTCTCTGCATGTTGTTTTGTTGTCTCTGCTCAATTTGGAAAAGGATACGTATATTTAAGGGACTTAACAGTTTGCCTCCAGCTGATCTTTTTCTAGCAAAGAAACAATTATTAATGAATATTTTTCCCCTGTAGACTCAGAATCAATGTACAAATTATTTTATTATTATAATTGATGCTGTCATTCATATTAATGAAATATCAAAATAACAGCATTAACAATTTCAGGTCTCCATAAATGATAAGAGAAAGTTCTATCAACATAGATATTTGAAACTATTGCACACCACGGCAACACAGTCAAAGAGAAGTGAAATAATCAATGTTATCCAAAGTATCAGTGAGAAAGAACAGTTTTCTCATGGTGAAAATTCCTGAAGCATTCCATATGGTAGTCATTCTAAAAGTAATATAAACAACTTGCCAAATTAGAACCATCCAAATTTAGAATGTTTTTCTGCATAATGTAATATCCTCTAGCTTGATCTTCTTTAATGAATCTATAGTGACTTGCTAATCCTGTCTGACATAAATACAGAATAATCAGAAGTAATAATTTGTAACTCATTAATCTTGATGACGGTTATAATATCTAATATTATATTTCATATTAGAGCCTTATAGCACATTCAGCAACAATACAAATGATTAATCAAAATTAGAATAGGAGATGCAGCTGTATAAATAGACTCCTGCTTTTTTTCAAACTTTCATTTTGTTTGTATATGAATGTACATAATAACGCAATTAGCACTCAGCTAATTCAGAACTGTAGTATGTTTATTAAGCTGTGTACATTTGAGATGTTTACAACTACATTTATCATACTAATTAACAGAAAAGTATAAACTCTCTTTTTTTTTTTTCAGGCTTCTATTGTTAAAAAACATTGCACAGATGGCATTTTTGGGCAGTGCCATGCAGTACACTTTTATAAAAGTTGCATAGAGGCCCATGAACCCCACTGAATATTTAAAGCCTACTTTCAGTGGCAGCAGGAAATGATCTAACTATGTCAATAGCAGAAAAAACAGCAACAAAAATTTCTTCAGGAGAAATGCCCTTTTGAATACAGGGCAGTTCATATGTCGTGTAGAGAAATGTTTAATGGCTATCCTGTGTGCGTACAGTGCCTCCCCTTTTGTTTGGGCTCTATTCATCATGCTTTAAACTTTCTATATATCTTCAGTTTTATGTGGCTCAGCCCTGTGAAAGTTTACACTCTACTACTCCTCAGGAAGAAATACCAGAAACTGCTCTACCTCCTGCTACTATGTGTATCATCAATAATGGTGTTGAAATATCTTAAGTCTTGCATGAGTTTAAATACAGACTGGGGAGACACAATTGGCATTTTTGGGTAAAAGAATAAACAGAAATTGAGGGTTTGGTTTGTCTAGTATCTCAGCAATCACCGGTTTACATCCTTGGCTCTTGCTTTCCCTGCAATGTTTCAGTTGAGCATGACATAAAATCAATTTTTCTAAATACAGCTATAATTCTGTATTATGAGATTTGGAACAAGAAGTCTATGAAAACGTAAGTACATATGAGGGCAAAATCCTTTTCTCTCTCTGAGAATTCTACAGTCAGTAATCACTGTTGTTCATTTGAAAGAGGGAAACCAAAGGAGGTGAACTGACAAAAAAAATAAAAACGATAGGAGTTTGGTAGCTGTCAGTGTTATCTTTGAGCATATAAAAATATGTTATAAATAAGTATGAACTCACAGAGAAATTTCTGTGTTAAAGTAAGCTCCTGCAGGCATATAAGCGTCTTCATGTAAGCACTCTAATAAGGTAATGTGGTGCAATCTTTCAAGATACTTGTACTCATTATGACCTCTTTTTCATTTTGAGATATGTACACTTAAATCCATATAAACACCTGTGTGTGTATTTAAACTGCTTATTTACAAGAGAGCTGATTTGCTGTTACAAAAACTAACACTTGCAGATGTGTGTTACAAGTTTAGCTTTATATATCAAAAACAGTGCTTTTGAAAGGGTTTATTTTCTGCTCCTATTGTTGGTTTACTGAATGAAATACAAATTCACATTCTGTGCATATACTCCAGAAAAGAAAACATAAAAAAGCATCTGAAAAACTTTAATGCTTGGATACATGCAGACATTCAATCTTGAAAATTCATGAAACCCATTTTTAGGGCAGCAATTTGACATATGCAAGCAGATACTTTGCAACTTCAAAAGTGCAGGTGTTGATTTAAGTACACATATTGTTGCTGTAACTGGATGCTGTGATGTGAAGTGGATGCTTCTAGATGTTCATTTCCTTTTGAATGTAGATATAGCAGAAAACCAGGCAGCAGTTATCTAAGAAGGCCATGTAGAATGCAACTGAGATGTAAATCAATGAAGATAACAATCTCAAGGACCTTTCCATAGACAAAGAAGAGACACTGCTGTGCGCTTATGAAAAAAAAAAAAAAAAAAAAAAAAAAAAAACATTTTCCATATGCAGTTGTGTTCAATCCAGCAGCTGTCATTTATTGTCAATTATAAAGCTGCAGATGTTTCAAAATCTGATTAGGGTTGGCTGTGTCCTTTTTGTTTTGGCCAATTGATTTCAAGTGTGCTTAGAGATTTGTTACAAGGCACAGTGTGCAAATCTATAAAAATAAATAAAAGAGCTGGCAATTTGACAGAGTATTATATATAATCTCATAATCCAGCAGGTGCTTGCTTTGGAAAAACAAAGTGCTTGATGTGGCTCTCAAGTTTTCTGCTAGGCAGTGCCTAGAATAAATCATAAATATTCTGTGGTCTTCTTTCTTTAGATAGAAGATTAAAACATATATACATTGTATGTATCAAAATATATTATTCCACCTATACTATCCCACAGTTCTGATTTTATGACCTGAAGAGAATTGCAGTGACACTGATTTTATAACCTGAACATACATCTAAGGCCCAAAAAAGAGTATGTTTTCACTCAGTAATAGGCAAAACTGGCAAAATAATAAGAACTTCCCAGATACAAGCAGCTATTTGGCAAGGAAGCTGTTTACAAGTAGTGTTTATTAAAGGGGAAGCTGAGCAAGAAAAAAAGCATTTGGATGCAAAACAAACAAACAAAAAAGGGGTGAACAGATACATAAGGAAGCAAAACCAAACGAAAAACTAGAACCACGACTCAAGTATGAGATACTGATGCCCAAGGAAGAAAGTCAGTTAAATATTTCTCATTAATACTTTGACCTGTTGAAGATATTATATACATGGGAATCATACTAAATGTCAGGTATATCTGGTACTTTATTGCAGTAGATATTAAAAATAAATTTCTTGTTTAAACATGGAATATAATCCCTATTAAAATTTCCATTGGACTGTTTTCTACTTTATCCAACCCTTGTCTTCAGAAACTAAAAATACTTTTAATTTAGATATAACACAATGCATTTTGGGTAACTTTCATTACTCCCCCATGTTGTTCTGATTAATAATTTGTTCTGACTTGCTCTGACATTTTTCAGAGTACTGAATTCTAAAGGAAGACCATCACAATGCTCCCCTCAGGTATTTCTAGATATTGTTGAGGTCTCCTTGGGCCTCCTCCAGGCCAAACAGTCCCAGTCCTCGACCTCTCCTTATAGAAGAGATGCTTCAGTCTCCTCCTCATCTTGGTGGCTCTTTGTGGGACTGTCCACAGTATGTCCAGGTTTCTCTTGTACTGGGGAGCCCAGAACTGGGCACAGTGCTCTAGGTGCTGCATCACCAATGCTGCCTGCAAAAGAACTCATCTAGTTGCATATTTTTAATATTAATTTCGTAACTAACATAAGAAAGGCAGAATTGTAAAAGTAACTGTCATGGTTTTATGATTTTTGGTCATCAGTATTCCACACCATAACATCATGTA
>JAPSGF010000076.1:3188044-3225534 GCA_035772895.1 Perdix hodgsoniae
CTTTGCGGTCAGCAAGGGGATATAACTCCAAGCAAGGTCACCTGATCTTCCTTCTTCGCCTGCTCTTCGCTGTCTGCGCTTCGCTGCTATCTGCGCTTCGCCGCCTGCGCTTCGCCGTCTGTACTTCAGTCACCCAACTGGACTGCACTTCTCACCTCAGCATTGTGGTGAGGTCTATACAATTCAAACAGACTCTCTCTCTCTCTCTCTACTATATTTAGTAAAATCATTTGTTCCACCTCAGATCAGTGCTGTTGTTTTCAAGTATTTTGGGGTCCCCTGCTTCCCCTTTCCCAGAGGCGCGGATCCGCAGATCCCTCCGCCCTGCTGGTCATGGAACTGGGCCGGACCAGCCCATAAACCGTTGACAGTAACACAATTTGAAAGTTACTGGAAAACATCTTGCATTAGGAGAATACCTAGGTGTTGGGAGGTCCCTGCTTGTGGGAGGTAATGACTGCTTTTGTATCACTTTCCTTTTCTTTCTTAAACTGTCTTTATCTCTACCTGTGACTTTACTTTTTTATATTTTTCACTTTTGCTCTTGCAATTAGCAGTCTAACACTATACAGGACTAATTGAATAAAACATTTTATTTCCATCAGCCTGGACTGTGCCATCTCACTGGAGTGGTAATGGAGCAAGCTGCAATTAACTGCACCAGCGTGTGCTTGAGTGTAAAATGCTCCTTGACACCACTTCTCTCTTGGGCTCACAGTGGTGTCTCAGCTTCACCTCAGCCCTCTTCTTTTAGCAGTGTTACCTGTCTGTGCAACAACATTTTCCCCCAGTCCTTATTACTGTGGTGTTTTATGGCCAGATACTGACACAGGCCACCAATCAAATCAGCATACATTGTTATCACATTATCCCTTTCCAACAGTTTCAAGTGCTCTTATCACTTGTTAATCCTCTGCTTGCACAAATGCTCATCATCTTCAGTTTCATTTTTACTTGGTTGTCACACATTATAGTCAGTTACTCAACTTCTAATCAAGGTATGTCCTCCCAGTGATAGTGTTGTTTTGCTTCACTTCTTGCCACTTTAAAACATGGCCTGAAGTCTTTATTTTATTTCATAGAGCTCTCCCTCTCATTCTTGTTAATTTTACATTCACCTGGATTATATTTCTATGATTCCTTATCCTTTCACTATTGCTTTCTTCTTGTTGCAACTCTTCCACGGAACAATGAAGTGCCTCTCTGACAAGCAACAACTTTCTAAGAGAAAGTCAGGTCTGACTGTTAAATTATTAATCCTGTGTTTCCCTGTGCAGGTGTTTTAATCGATGCTGCAGTCCTCTTCGTTAGTTTCCTTTAAAATTTAAAGACCAAAATGTGAAAAATAAAGTGGTTTTGGGTCTGACTGAGCGGAACATTCAGGAAACTTTCTATTCTACTGTGAACAACAATTTGTTTTTATTGATGAAGATCTCAGCTAGCAAGCAGCAATTTCTAAGTAGTACAACAGATGAATTTCAGGTGATAGGCCTTATTGCTAGGCTTTGAAATTTGGCATTTCATACTAAGGGTTGCTGTGCTGGATGCACATATGTATCCAGTATATGCACATGTGCATAATGTTTAACAAAAGACAATAAATAGTTTTCCCTACATAGTTGTGATGTATCTTCTACCAGCCATTATTTTCCTGAAGTGAAGATGCCACTTGTGGATGAATGTATTACTGAATATATGTGCCTAAACATTCAATTATTTTCTCAGAAAATGGGCATTTAAATACAAATCCTTGAATACAAATCCTATAATACAGATCCCCCAAGGAAGAACAATGTTCAATTCAGGTTCTTAAAATATATATAAATATATATCCAGAAATGTTTTAAAAGCAGTATAGCTGATTTGTATATTTTTGTTAAAAAAATAGAACAAGAGTATTTGCTGACATAACTCATGACTTGTGCTCTGACTCCATCTGAAAATAGCAAGAGTAAGAATTAGCAATCAATGAGTAAAAATTGGCAAATCAAAATTTGAGCTTAATTGTTGTTAAAATAACAGAGGCAGCAAGAAAAAGATAACCTTGTCATTGTGGTCCTTACACTCAACTACTTCTCTGTTCTCAGGTTACACTACAGCACTATTTGTCTTTGGAAACTGTATGACCATAGACCAAACTATCAATCTCCATAGATGAATTTGTTTTTCAACTATTAACTAACATCTTAAAGTTTCAGTCCACAGTTTGTCTATATTAATTTTTTCCACACTACTTTTGCAAAGCAGGTCTCTATCCGAAGAATCATCCTATGTGGTTTTCCTCAAATAAGCAGATCTTTAACTGCAATAACAGCAGTACTTGCAGGTCTCTCTTTTGCTTTTGATATCAAATGTTCTTATAACCTGGTAAATCCCAGATCCAAGTCTGTACTGATGTCTAGCCTACTTATAAAGAAGTAACATCAAGTAACATTAAAAAAAAATATCTCCAGCAGGCTCACATAAAATTTATTTTTGAGTCAGAGCTGCAGGTGAATTTTCTTTTTTTTGCATCTGTTTTTTCATATACTTTAAAACACTACCTCAGCTTGCATATTTTTGTCAACAGCCTCTGTATTTTCTGTTTTCCTGTCCTCTGTCTTTTAAAGATTCACAGCTTTATAACAGACTTACAGTTGAAAGCATGCAAACTAAACTGACTTGGAATTCCCTTTTTGTCAAACACACAGGGTATAATGCAATGTTTCTAAATCAGGCCCTCTGAATGGTCTTCTAGAAACACATGTAGTTTGCTTTGTAAAGAGCTGTGCAGTGTGACTGGTTCATCTCCTCACTTTGCTTTTAATAACAGACATATAAATCTCTCTGGTTCTATTCAGGTGTATATATAACCCAGGAAAGGTGATACTAGCTAATCTGATTTTATAGCCATAAAGCAAAAAATATGTATAAACAGATGCATTTTCACACATAGATTTGAAAAAAAACTAAAAAAGAAAGAAACATTTATACTATATACTACTGCATTTTGATATAGTACATTTTTTGTTGTTGTTGTTAATGTATTTTAAAAGCTGACCTATATAGAAGAACTTAAACACAGATTAGGTAGTCTGGAACAGCTGAGTGTATAAGTCATTTAACTGTAGTAATTTTATTATACTTAAAAGTCTTGTAAATGTAAGGGTTCTCCATCTTTTTTTTAGCTGTGATTTCATTACAGAATGATTAACCTTAAGTGATATTAACACGAAGGATTTGATGAGTCAGACTATTTTAGAAGAAAAATTGGATATATAAAGGGAAAATATATTTTTTTTCCTCATGAATTCAAAACTCCATGTTTTATTGTTGCTTGTAGTCTGAATTATCCCTCAAGAAGATATCCAGGTGAATTATGGCTCTACTACTCTAATCATGAGAACCATCTCGTTTCATTGAAGGTGGTTTTAGGACACATTACCTATTCTCCAAAACTATTCTTCCCTTTCAAACAAAATACTCCAAAATGCCCCAGTTGCCACTGGTACTGAACCCAAGAGTTGCACAAAAACCTGGTGGAGGTCCAGATAAACTTGAGAAGTGTGAGTCAACATTCATGTAGCTCAAGACCTTCGAGCCTGAGAGATTTAGAGATTCAGCAGAACTAGATAGGAGAAATCTTTTTCTTTAAGCACTTCTGTACAATACTTGCTAAAGAAAGAATGTTCTGCAGAAACAGCTGCAGGTAATGAAACTGCAGCTGAGGTTGTGTATCAATCCATACATTCCTGGTGTCTGGCCCAGTTTCACCACAACTTGTGAGAGGTTGTTTCCTTGGGTGTTCTTTAGAACGCATCAGCATGCAGTATCTGTTGGTTGATATGTTTAACAGTTGATTGAATCTGGAGGTCTTTAAGCATATTCTATATGACAGAGTTACTTTAAAGTCTACAGACGTGGCTAGAATAAAACAGGAGAGGGAAGATCTTTGCTTTTCAGAAAGAAAAGGAAAACATAGGAAGCCACTGCTGTACCCATTTGGATGGATACCAGTATACACTTCAGCATGACAGACAGAAGTAAGAAAAAATTACTTTTCATGTATGTATATGTACACATACATATTTATAAAATACAGGCAATAACAACATGAATTGTATAAAAGAACTAAATAATGCTGCTTTGATCCCATTATACTGCAGTCAGGCACATATTTCTATACCACAGGGAAAAACAAATAATACATACCAAAACAAGAAAAGAGACAGGGAATGATAAGGTGAAGAAATTAAGTAAGATAAGGTAGGATGCCTGGAGTACCCATAATCAAATTAATTATTAATAATAAATGCTGCAATGAATGACCATCAAAGTAAGTCAGGGTCACAAGCTGAAGTGCAACTGCTAATATGACATCCTAAACCTATTGAAAAATTATGTTTTCACTTATTTCATGAAGTCTCAAGTCATGCCTTCATGACAAAAAATACACCAGGAATTTTTGAAAAGAACAAGAAGGAATTATTACTATATAACTACAAAGTTTGTGTGATGAACTGATGCACAATGGACTGATCTTTTGTCAGAGCTAATTGAACCTGCTCTTGTCAGCCCCTATTTAGCAGAATCTTTGGATGACATAACCTCCAGAGGTCCCTTTCATTCTGTGTTTTTGTGACCACTACAGAGAAGAAGCTGGTGTACTGTACGATGAAGAACAGAATTCCAGACAACAATAGTACAATTTTTTTTTTAGCTGTTTCAACTCAAAGATATGTTACAACTAATAAAAAAAGATAAAGAAAGCCAAGTTACAGCTAAAATACAAGTACTACATCTACAAATTGAAGCCCAAGTTGTGGATGTTTTTGTACTACATGAAGATGAATTTTACACTTAAATGGTCCAAGTTATAAAATGCAAATATAATCTTAATCACCTTAAATACCTACAATCTCAGAATCCAGGTCATATTTGTAATTTGCAAGAGTTTTTCCTCAGCTAATCTAACGAGAGAGAAATTGAAACCATCAGAGCACTGAGGTGATTTGTGTTTTTCATGTAGATATGATAGTCTGAATGTAATTTTGAAGTCTGAAGGCAAAACAGATTCAACAGAGATTAACACTATGGAATATAACACTTGAAATGTACAGTAGTGTCCACCAGTTGTTGTGATTAGTTTCTTCAGTTGAAACAGATACCCATTCAACCATGGATTAGAAGGTGGCAAATAAGAATCAAATCCCAGAAGTGTGTAAGACAGTTGGTTTAGTGAACTTGTCTACAAACTTACTGTAAGAGGAAGAAAGTATAGAAACCATCATTCAAATGCTTTACCTTATATTTACCAGCAGACATTGAAAAGTTCTACTATTAGCAATTAATTTTTTTTTCAGTAATTTAAGACATTAAGAAATCTATATTAAGATACTTCTTGTACATGAATAGTAGAAATACTAGAATAAAAATGTTGTAAAGAATCTAGAAATAGTCACCTAATGATATTAATATTTTGGAAAAGACAGCATGTCCTTACCGTTTTTTTTTTTCCCCCAGCTACTACTCTGACAGAATACTGAAGTCATAATAAGAAACAAAAATGATCTTGGGGTAGACTGTAAGAAGTATAACATATTGCACTTCTGCTGTTTTACATGAAATCCAAAAATGGATTTCTTCTTGTCATTAAGCTTAAGGAAAGATCTGCCCACAAGTTGTCAACTCTTACATTGGCCTCTAAGCCTAAAACCTGGCTTTGAATTCACCAGATAATAATTTAGGAATAAATATAGAAATATGAATTAATAACAACTTGATAACAGCTATTACATAACTAAGGAAAAAACAACTCACTGATATGTTATGAAAAGGCAGAAAAATATTTTAAAATAATTAAGCTTCAAAAGCTACAAAAGATGTATCAGTTATGAACAATATATTCCACAAAGCCAAAAAAAGGGGTTTTAACATCATGCTCTTTCAGAAAAAAAATAATAAACCTGAGTAGTGTATATAAGAAAAGAAATATCAGGTAAGAACCACAGTAACTGAAAGAACTGAATAACTGATTTATATCTGTTTGTATTCAGGTTATAAGGATTGTTTTTTTAATAAACTCCTAAAACTACACAAATAGAAGTATGACTGAAGATCACGCTGTCAAATACGAAACTTTACATTCATATTTACAACACAAGGCTTGACTACGCAGATCTGAAAAGAGTGGACAAATAGGCACTGATTCATAAGAAAGCAGGATTATGTAGTAGTACTTGATGCAAAATGAATAATTTCTGTGGGAAAAACTAAAGTTACAAAATATTACAGCAAAGGGAAAATAAATTCTTCACTTGAGCATTGCTGTAGGTCAGTCTAGTTCATTTAGATGTAGTACAACTCCACCTTTTGTAATGTATGTTCCCAAGTGAAGTGGGCCATTGGTTGAAAGTGAAAGTAAAATGCTTGTCATGTGAGTAGGAAACAATGGGCATCAACAAGAAAAATACAATTAGGCAAAAAGTACAAATCTCCACACACTCCAGAGCACTATGGTCCTACTACAAAAATTCAGTTTAAGCAGATAAATCACTCAGTCTACACACTGGAGACTATCTAATAAAAACAGCACATATTAATACTGTCAGCGTGACAGATGATTGTGCAGTACATAATGAAGTCAAAGACATTTCTATGAGAAAGGAGATGCATCTGATAATTTGCAAATCAGAATTCTGACCGCAGACCAAGGAAAAGATAACTGAGTGCATGTCCCACTGGCACATCTTTAATATTTTACATTTCAAGGCAGTAAAAGGATGGAGGTGAATAGAAACAATTGGAGAAATTAAAGGGGAAAATAAGAGTATGTTTATCTGCTACTATGAGTCATACACTGTAGCAGCTTCTGGCTTGAAAAATTAATATTACACTTCTAAATAGGTCCATATTAGTGGTATGCAGCCTATGTGCACACCAAAATTATTTTATTTTTTAAAAAATCTTAGATTCAATCATATTTCTAATGCCAAAAGAACTGACTTACCTAGAAGTAAATGAAAAACATAACTCAATGAAAAAAATCACTTTGAGGAATTTATATGTCACCACTCCATAAGCTGCCATTTTGACTCCAGTCATAGTGGTGACAGCACTTCTCTTCTCCATAGATCCCCGTCTATGGAAACTGTCCCCTTCAGCCTTGCATTGGTTCAGAAGGTCCTCACAAACTTGCATATGTTCTTTCTGTTCCTGTGTACCTGTAGGACCCACTTGGCACAAACTTCACAATATTCTACAGCTGCCACCACTGTTTCCAATACATTAAGGCCTATATTCAGTTCTGTATACAGTTCCCAGGTCATAATATGCCAATTCATGCAAATGAGCTGATTTAGATACTCTTCATTTCACGGTGTGACTGTTGTGCTGGAGTGTCCAGAACACTGCTTATCTTTCCTTTCGCTGCTCCATGCTGAAACACACCACGCCCACGTCAGCATGCTCACATCCACTGCTTGGTCTCCATAAGCTTTCAGCAACTGTTGATGAATGTTAACAAATGCTTCCCCCCCACACCCACATGGAGGAATTCAACAAGACTTTGGCTCCATACTCACTTCTGTGTCAGATTCTACTTTGTCACAGTACCCCTCAGCTGCCATCTGTCATTTGGCAGGAAGTTTAATGGAATATTGGAGAGAGGTTCAACATTTACTGCCATACCATCAACATTTGCCTCTGATACTGTAGGCAATATAATAAAAATAGGATGCATTACTTTTGGAGCACCTTTGTCTCACATATAAAAACTTGGTAAATAGGATCAGAATGATGGCTGAAATTTTCAGGATTTTTACTTTTTAGAAGTAACATTCACAAGTAAACAAGCTAAAATATTCACCATGATCTCAGACAAACGGTGAAATCTTCACTTGAATTTTCTCTCACTTCGCAACTCCACTCTTAAACTTTGTAGAGCTCAGGGAAACACAGACACAGAATTAGCACTTCCTTTCATAGTCTAGCTTACTTTGTGTTAACTTATGAATTCCCATTCTTTTGTTCTCATGCTAAGTACAAAATACAAATAATTTTCTGTGCTTCTTAAGTAATGTGTTCATATGCCTTTCTGTGTCCTCTACCTTCTTAATACTGACTATTTTTAAGGCATTTCAAAAGTATTCTTATGTACTAAAACTTCAAAAAAGTACTTTTTGTCCAGAACCATTTGGTCCACCATCACCTGTAGCAGCAGTTACAAACCTCAATTAGGACTTAATTTTATTTATTTATTTTAAGAACAATATATACCGATTCACAAAGTATAAAATGATGTTTTTCTTAAATTTTTTTCTTAAAAACTTCTATTACTGCTTCTTACCAGAGAATTCTTAACATCTTTTCCTATAATTTATTTTTTTTTTACTTTTATCAGTTCATGTCTATTCCCAAATTCATTACATATATTTGCTGTAGGTAAATATACTCTTATGTGTACTGCATTTTTTCCCCTCTTAATCTTCTTGTGAAAGAAAAAGAAACAAGAATCTTGGCACCTTCCCTAAACATTTTTACATTTAATGGAATTTTATTTAACAATTATTTTTAGATTATTCAATAGGACTGAAGAGAAGCTGGCAATAATGATGATCGTTCTCTTAGCATTTCTGCCAACCTCTATCTAGTCTAAAGTATAGTTATCTCATTGTGAACATCTGCTAAGGACACACACGAGGAAAAACAATTGGATCAGTGGATCTGGCTTTTCACCTGACAGATTGGACAAGCTAGATCATAAGAGTTCAAAGAGGCTTTTTTTAATAGTGTGTGTATATTAGACATTCACGTATATTAAAAAAATAAAACACGGTCAACAGTAATACAAAAATACGTAGAAAACAAGATGTGCAGCCTTTTCAGAGGGCAATAGAAACAGCTGTTACTGAGATTCTGAATGCTGTATATATTGCTCTCAGACTTACATTGACATTTGAGATTGCAGCTTTCCATTAAGGTCAGACACAGGGACAACTCTCATTTGCTTTCCATAAAAATGGATGAGTAGGGCAAAAGGCATTCTGTGTATCATAAGGGTACATGATAACAGCATTCTGAGAATTACTGTTCACTTGACCATTTTATGATTGCAAACTAATGGGAATTACTAGGCACTAAAGTAGCTGCAGGTAAGCTTCTTATAAACTGCGCACTATGAAGTGATTTTCTATCAAGCATGACACAAATGTAGAGATAGTGCATCTCTTCCCTTTGCCAAAAATTCAAAACAAGTTTCCAGTAAATGTGCTCTTGGAGTTAGATGCAGTTTACAGTAGGTCACCAGATAATATAGTTCTTATATCTCTAACATTCAGGTCTTTTAAAGCTTAACACACTTATCCAGGTCCTGCAACACCCAACATACAAGTATTAACTGCTGTTGATTCACGCATATATAGGCACGTTCCCACTTATTTTTTAAAAAAACAAAACAAAAAAAACAAACCAAGAAAGTGGTTAGAAGTATGTAATACAGTTTTTAATCTATGTTGTTTCCTTTAACCATAGCAGGGACAATCCTGACCTCTCTGATGCCTATTTATTAGTCAGTTTTCTTCGTAATTAATTTAAAATCATAAGCCCTAAAAATTTTATAAATGATAAGCAGAGTATTATTCCTATTCTAGATGTCACATAAAGCAGATATCTGTTTTTTTTTAATAACTTTTGAATTAGAAATGATGAAAAACATAAGAATGGTAATATCACAGGGTACTATGTAGAATATTAGAGAAGGAATATTCTACATAAATGTAAAAACATAAGGTTAGAGGTCAATCAAAAGCTTGTCACGGCCATTTCACTGTCAGTAGCAGCTTGGTGGTTGCTTGGTACTTAGTCCCAAACAACATCTGACTTTACAGAGCTAGGAATCAATAAATCAGAACTGCAGTATCCAAAGACAGATGCAGGTTAAAAACTTCAGAGGTTTTACAGACAGTTGCAGAAAAATACATTTTCCATGAAGTATTTCAGTTAAAGTTCATTGTTTTATTGTTTAAAATTTACTAAGACACAAAGATTTGTAAAATAAATAGCAAAAAAGCTACTCTTAAAAGTGAGTTCATTAGCCATTAGTATTTTCCACCCAGTATATCATACTCATTTCTTGGCTAATGCATAAGCTGAAGCCAGTCAGATATGAAACAAATCTAACTAGTTGACTCGCTGAAGTTTTTGGTCATCAGACTTACAGGCACTATAGTATTAGCTAGTTCTATGATTGCATATTTGCCGATTATATTTTCTACAGTTTTTATCATATATACATTCTCCCTTTTTTTTTTAAAGAGTTGTCTTTTGACTACACTTTTAATGATATTTCAAATATGAATTGACCAGGCTACATTGTTTTGTTTGGGATTTAGTACTGTGGATTTCAGCATCTATTATCAAGAATACAATGATCTGGGAACAATCTTACAATATATTAAATAATCTTGGAGAACAGTGAGTCATGTCAATCACTGGGAAATAGCATTAGCACACAAGAATTCACACAGTAAAATAGATGAAACTTTTTGCTGAAGGAACAAATCAAACATGAAAAAGAAATTAAACTGACCAAAAAAAAGAAACAATGGAACCATAAAAGTGGCATATTTCTAAAGAATT
Source organism: Perdix hodgsoniae (assembly GCA_035772895.1). NCBI lineage: Eukaryota > Metazoa > Chordata > Aves > Galliformes > Phasianidae > Perdix > Perdix hodgsoniae. The sequence goes on from JAPSGF010000076.1 coordinate 3,198,662, forward strand.
GGTTGGTGTGTGAACTGGAGCATTTTCTCTCCAGAATGGAGAAGTTTCATACAGTCCAATATGACAACTTTTAACCTAAGTGTTTAACACTGTTATTTAGGGAATGTACTCTGAGTTAAATTCTGTGTCTGCACTTCAGTAAATAAATTGGAATGTATTTACTGTTAAGCCTATAAAAGTTAGGATGCGATGCCTACTGCAATGATTACATACCAATGCAATGAAAAAAAACCAAACAGATTTAAGATAAATTTTATGCAGACACTTGCAGCTGTTTTTCTCACCACAAAAATTCACAAGCCAACACTTGCAGCACAGCCCCACTCCTCATCACACATGCACACAGTGCTCTGGGAGAGATTTAATGATGATGGAGCAATGCCTTGTTCTGTAAAAGGTTAGGAAATGTATTCAGATGGACAGCTAGTAGTTCATGTACTGAAGAATTATACAGAAAATGAACAATTATGAAAGATATTCCAGAGATAGCTAATAGGGTGGCCTTAACACTGAAAGTAATGGCACTACATATTTCAATTAATGACTTCAAAATTAGAAATTGAGATAAATTAATAAGAGAAAATAGGAAAGAGGCTTAAACTAGCATAGTAAAATTTCCAAGGAATGCTGAAATATGGAAAATAAAGTAATGCTTACAGATATTTACATCATTAAGGCTGTTTTTCAAAAAGGAAGAGCTTAAAATACACATTTGTGCTGAATATCCAGAGGACAAACAACAAATGAGTTATTTGCTTGACTTAGACTGGAGAAGCGATGGTTATGAAAATCACTCCCATACATACAATCCCACTGCAGACTAAGCACCCACAAGTCCTATAGCAATTGAGAAGAGCTTTCAGATGTGAACTTGGAGATATCTTACAGACAGCGTTAAGTTTTAAAATGCAACAAAATTAACTGCAAGAAGTAAATCATCTCTATTCACATACTTGAGTCAACTGAGAAAAGGACTGTCACTCAATTCCAGACCAGATAAAAGGGCAGCAAAATGTCCTGACCCAGCAGCTTGGTCTGAATGCAGGAAAATCACTGTAGCTTAACAGCAAATGGATAGTTGACATTAATTTCAAATGAAAAGTTATGATAACATCAAGTAAACATGTGGAAATATTTCTCCAGTGAAGGAATTTGGCAAATGTACAACTGGAAACAAATTACTGATTAAACTGAGTTGTTTTAGCTTAAATCTATGAAGGTAAACACTATAGATTTAAGGAAAGAAAAAAATATATTGCCTATTTTCAACTATGATAGAGTTGATTTTCTTTATGGTATATGGTATGAGACATTGTTTTGGCTTTAGGAGAAAGAAAATGTTGATATCACACTGATGTTTTAGTTGTTACTGAGCAATACTGTACAGAACCAAGGATGTTTCAATTTTTCAGCATTTTGGACTGTCCTGACAACAAGGAGGAGGGAGGAGCACAAGGAGCTGGGAGGGAACAGAACCAAGACAGCTGATCTAAACTGGTCATGATTCCATGCTCTATGACATCATGTGGAGGAAAAAAAAACCAAAAAAACTATAAAACTTCAGAGAGTTGGATAAGGGGAGGGAAAGGGAGCACTTTTCAGGGACTGGCTGGCATTGACTGGCAGATGGCAAAACAGTTGCTTTATTCATTACTTGCTTTCCATTACTGTTTTTTCTGTTCCTTTTCTATCTTAGTAACCTACTTCTAATTCCCCCCACCTCCCCCCGGTTCTTTTCCCTGTTCCACTGCAGGAGATGGAAGTGTGTAAAAGGCTGTGTGGCGTTTAGCTGCTTACTGGGTTCAACCGCAGCAAATACATATAAAAATACCTTCATTCCACATATTAGGGACAAGATTTCTTTCCTCCTACTACTTGATTCTGAACTGTTCTTTCAAAATGCTCTTATATGATATAGGAATCTATTCAGCAAGAAAGTGAGAAAGCAGCAACTTAAGTCAATAAGAAAGGAGGAATTATTTAAAAACAAAAATTGAAATTAGACACAGCTGCTTGCTTCCTCATGGCTCCCATTTTCCAGAACATGAAGTTAGCTCTGTCTTTTAAGCTGCTATTGAATAAATGGCTTTGAGAGAAGTGAGATACTAAATTAGAGAGGAACTGAGACAGAACTGGCTGTTCTTGTTCAGTCAAGAAAGTAAGAGAACTAAAGCTCCCATATTTTATGAAAAAATCCCTCATTGTGGTATAGGGCAATATTTATCTCTGGACAATTTATGAGCAAGAGAGATTTATTATTTGATTATGAAGAGATATACAGTAACGTTTTTGGAAACCAAACATTTGATCTTGTTTATCTGTTCTACATACATTTTATGTTAAACAGTTTCTCATTGTTTTGTCTGATACTCCAAAGAACTGGGGAATGAGCTAGATTAAAAAGTGTTTCATTTGGACAGGCACAAAGAGAACTGCTGACACCAAGCGCACCTGTTAAAAGCCATTCTCTGTGACTACGAAACAAATTGCCAGAAAACAAACAAGAAAGTCAGATCCAAGAAACAGCTAAGATTTCTAAGCAACAACAATGTGCCTATCTGTTACAATGCTTTCAAGCCAACCAAAATTTGAGCAGTTAAGGATATTAATTATCTCTTTTCCTCCATAATAAACATACTGTTATTTATGAGTAAATCAAAGTTTACTGAAGTGCAGCAAGATTAACTGTGCATGTTTTCTTCCTCCCCCCCTTTCTATTATCATTTGGATTTTGCTATATATCTACTATACCTACTACAATTCAGAGAAAAAAAACATTGCTTTTATCAACTAGCAGTAAAACTGCTTTTGGGTATCAATCCATCTAATGAATTCTCAAACAAGAAGCTAGGTTGAGGATTTTGTTTGGCATCAAAAATGTGTGATCACCGTCCAATACTACCATGATTGATCCTAATTCAAAACTGTTACTCTCTTCACTGTTAGGAGTTCTATTAAATATTTGAACAAAATAATCTGGTAAGTATTTGGCCTGAAAAAGTGACACATCTGAATGGTCATCAAAAGAGATTTTAGAGAAAAAAACAGCTCCTCAAAAAACAAACAAAAGATTCTGCTGAGCATTTGGTGGTGCTCTCCTGTCTTCCGTCTTCTATCCATCACCATGATGATCAGATATCAAAACAATACATGGTTTTGTAGTTACAGGTTTGCCTGATTACAGTGTAAATTAAAGGGGAGAATTAAAGAGTTGCTCAGAGTCATCAACAATGCTGAAAAGCAGTATCATTAAGACTGGGATAGAAAAGAACTTGGCTTGAACTGGGGGATACTTAGAAGAGAAGGAGATCTGTGAAAAGGTAAAATATAAGTGCACAAAATTACAAAGATAATATTAATCATCTTGCAGAAACTTAATAAAATTGACCAGATAATTTGAATGAAATACAGAAAATAACCATGTCAATTTCTTCATAATATTTCCAAGTTCGCTGTTTTTTTTTTTGTTTTGTTTTTTTTTAACTTCAATTTAGGAGGAAGGATGGGGGGGGAATTTCATGCTATTGCTAGTAATGATGCTTGTCATAGAACATGTTAAAGTGACAGTAACAAGTGTGTATGCTACCAGTAACTTTCTGAACACACTGCTGGGTACTTCACACAGAAAGAAACTGTTTAAATGTGAATGAATAAACATAAAAGACTAATCACACAGGACTTGTGCTTTGCACCACCTTGTGTAGCTAAAATAGCTATTTCCTTATGCTAATCGTTTAATGCCATCTGTTGAAATCCTGCCAGCCACATGTCTTAATGCAATCATCAACTTTTTTTTTTTTTACTTCGGAGTGGCATTCTCCCATATATCTGCATACCAGCTATAATTTCTCCTGGCTCAATAATTAAATCATCTAAGAGGCATAGTTGAATAATACAAGAGAAAAGGTAGTATACTCCTAAAGGAAATGCGACTTTTTTTTAATAAAAAAGTAACATGTGACTACTTCATTTCTTACCCTGAAAACAATATTTACAAAAGAAATTTTCAAGGAAATCTTAGATTAAGTATTTTGTGGACCATAAAAGATAAAGCTATTTGTATAGCAGTTTAATTGCTATGAAAACCAGAGTTCCTGAGTAATCTCAAATATGCCATTATGCATATCTGAAATATTCACACAGCGTAGATGAAGCATTAATAAGAATATTATATGGCTATGGAGAGACCGTCTTACTGTATGATATGCAGGATGATGGATTAGGCATTTTCTATACTTCAGATTTTCAGCTTAGTAACCCATACAAATGCTGCTTAGCATATTTTTCCTAAGTTTTCTGAGAATGTAGTTCAACAAGTTAAAAGATACACACAGGCATACAATTATACGTAAATATACATAGCATACACATACATATATAGAGCATGCAAGTGTATGTTTTGAATTCCAGACTTGTGTTACCTGCATGTATTTCCACACTTTTAGCTACATACTAGCCAAGTACTAGGTTATTTGTTACATGCTATCACCTGGATAAGTATTTTTCAGAGTTGTGCTAATGAATCTACATCCAAACTATAAAAGGAATCTGTCTAGACTCCCCCATCTTGTAGTCACATCTTTCTGAATTCTGAAGAAACTCTTCTCTATGCCAGGTCTGCAGACAGTAACATACAGGCATCTCTCTCTACTGATAAAATTGTTCTGCTAACTCCCAGGGAGTGAATGCTGCTGCAGGTGTTGTTTTGGCAGCAGTGGAACCTAGTTCCACTAAAAAAAAAAAAAACAACAAACACACCATAGTCATGATTTTGTCAGACTGCCAATTTTAATTCTTTTTTCCCCCCCGAGGAGAAAAGCAAAATGACTGGGGCTGAACTTTCAGTGTTTTACTAGCACAGATGCAATGAATCTGGAAAAAAAATAAAATAATAACAATCATATTTCCATCTATCACAACTACCTAAAGAGACAAAAACCTCTGGGCAGACATGATTCACACAAGAGAATGATTTCTGGTATTGATATAGGTTTTGCCATCTAAGAAGGCAGTTTAATTATGGTAGAGAATTATATTCTTTTAAGGTAGACATCTCTCTATATAGGGGTTTATCGACATAATTGTACAAGCAAGCTTGCTGCAGTCTTGCTGGTTCTGAAATTCATCTCTACAACCATGAAATTCTGCAAGAATTTGTATGTACAGAATATATAAAATATACATTAGATATATATAAATATATAGTTACTGTCATGCTAATGATCACAATGTCAGCTCATGTGTAGCTAAAACAAAGTTTTAAACAGTTAATTGAGAAAATAGTGAATTTACTGTGCTTTTTTTGTGTAGGGAGCTAAGCTGAAAAAACACCTATACAACATTTAAGTTCATGAAAATTTCATGAAAATAGGTTTGCTTTTGTAGTCTGTGACTTGATCCTATTCAACCAAGGGCCAATCTTCCCATTTCCAGCCTTTTAACTTGGTCTATAAGAACCAGATTTCCTAAAGATGACCCTTGCTAGTAAAGGCTGAGGTATAAAAGGCATTCAGTACATCAAATTTTTCTGTTTTCACTGTTATCAGGTCTCCTGCTTCACTCAGGTATGAGTTAATATTTTCCTTTTGTCACTGATGTACTTGCAGGAGCTCTTCTTGTTGCTCTTGACATCCTTGATCAAATTCAATTCCATTTGGGCTTTACCTTTTCTATCTTCATCCCTGGATTCTTGGATATTGTCTCTGTATTCACATTTGAGTGTGGCCAGGAGCCCTGTGTTCATCCCCTGTTGGTATCCTAGAAATTCTACCTGACTTGCTTTTTGTTGGGATGCATCACTCATGAGCTCACCTCCTGGAGGAGGCAATCCTTTAATATTAACTACCTTTCCTTGGCTCATCATCTCACGGTCACTGCAGCTAAAGCTGCCTTCAACCTTGCCACTGTCAAAAAGCATTGCTTGTTACTCGTGAGTGTAAGGTTCAGCAGAGCACCTCTTCTCATGACCTCCTCTATTATTTGACAAAGGAAGTTACTACAAATGCATTTCAGGAACCTCCTGGATCATATATGCCCTGTGTTGTCCCTACAAAACCTATGAAGGCACTCTTTTTCATCCAGCAGTCACATAGGTTACAAAGTAAAGAGCCCCACTTTTTTGTACTATTTAGTCACGTAACCTGTAGCATACCCCCACTACAATGCTACCTTGCCCAGTCCTCACTTTAATCATTTAACACATTAGTATACATTCACTTCATGGAGGCACATCAGCATGTTGAATTCCTAGAAAGCGTTTAATGTGTTTGTTCACAGTGGTACCTTTTAAACACTGCTTTGCTTACGTGCTAGTGCTGGAGGTGATCCTGCTTAAGCCCTATTCTTGTTTCTTTTGTGATGTTTTTCTCTCTCAAGGGAGACCTTATTGCTTTCTACAACAACCTAAAAGGAGGTTGTGGTGAGGTAGGGCTGGTCACTTCTTTTGGGTAACCAGCAATTGGACAAGATGGAACAGCCTTAAGTTGCACCAGAGAACATTCAGATCAGATTTTAGGATGAAATTCTTCAAAAAATGAATGAAAAGGCACTGGAACAGGTTACCCAGAGAAACAGTGGAGTCACCATTACTGAAAATATTTAAGGTAAGAATAGACATATTTAGGAACATGTTTTAGTGGGAAAGCATTGATGATAGGTGGACAGTTAGATAAAGTTACCATAAAGGTCTTTTCCAAAATTAACAATTCTACAGAACCCTCCTCATGAAATCAGCCACCTATTCCACACAGAAAGAAGTGAAATTGCTTAAGACAGATTATTGGCAATAACAGGTAAAGTAAGCATAGATAAGCTAATGAGTCATATACAGAAGAAAAAAAAACACACAAGAACTCAAACTCACCCAACTGGTGAAGGAGCTCTCTAACTACACAACACTTCTCCTCAGAAAGCAGCCTAAATCCAAGAAACCTCCTCCCTGAGGCTGGCCTTTATATGAGCCCAGGGTAGCTCCACTCTGGGTCCTCCCCTTCTGGTCATGTGGAGAGCACACGTGCAATGAATTTGCCTGTGCTCCCTGGGCCAGCAGCACCCTTTCCCCAAGTGGTCAATCAGAAGTTCAAGCCATGACCTAATAGTTCTCCCACTGCTACTGTCAAAAATACTTCTGACTTGCTGAATGAGGTGGCTCCCATCTTCCTGAAGCAGATGTTGATCTGTAGGCAGGGTCATATGGTCATAGAAGTCAAAACCCTGTTGCCAACAGTAGTTCTGAAGCCAAGTATTGACCTCTTATTATTAAAGAACCTTTTTCTCACATCCATTCATCAGAATGACAGGATGAAGGAGAACACAACCTGAGCCACCATGCCTTTGACTTAGAGCTCTGTAATTACTTTTAATACTGCTTAGGTTTCCCCTGGAAGTATAATTTTTGTGTGGAGAAACAGCACATGGAATAACAGGAGAGGACAGTTGCCAGACGATCAGCTTTGATAGTCCCTCTAAAAAATCTCAGATCCAGGCCCCCAGCAGGCATCAAATCTGCAGCTGTTTCTATAGTGACATATGATGGCATCATGGCACCACTCCTATATACTTCTATTCATGCCAATTTGCAAACTCAAACCATGGTTGTGTGATATATTTTCTAATGCATTTTCTTACTATTTTTACAAGTTTGGATTAGTTGTAAGATTTGATTTGTCTATATTTATTACCTAAGTCTCAAAAGACTGATTCTGCCACATTTTACATTGAACATCAAACTGTACCTCCTCCAGTTTTACTGATTTCAGTGCTCTCACTTTCAGATTAGGCTGTGTCTCATCAGTTAAAAGGTTCAGAATGTGGTATATGTTTGATAACTTCTAAGAACTGCCTCTAGAAAATTCAGTGAATAAAAACCCCAAGTTAATGAAATATATAAGTAGTAAATGGTAAGGTAACACATGAGAGAACTGTGAACATGATAAGTGCAGAATGGGTCTAATCAGAGAAATGAGAAATGCTTTCTGAGAAGTATCCAGTATTCAACAATGCTTGGCTGAAATTCACTCTTTGATACCTTTTAAAATAATATGATTGATCCATGCTTATAAGCCTTCAAAAAGTGTATTCAAGAGAGTCTGTCCTCTTGATTGGTGCTATTTTGAGAAAAGTACAAAATCAAACTAATGGGAAGTTCTGCAAGAATCATTTAGATCCATTTTGCTTGAGGGAAAAATATCTGAACTGGAAAAAAAAGTTAATAATTAAGACAAATCTACAGACTTTAAAAAATAGGTAGATATTACTTAAGAAATATTGATTGCATGTTATATGCAATAAAAGTGTGCGCAGGATTCTTCCACTCACTGCCAGATATTACTGCTCTTGTATTTGAAGGACAGATGTGACTTGGAGAGGATTTTTTTTATTATTTTGAAGCAGTTGGCTCCAAGTATAAAGGAAACATCATGCTGAGCTACTTGGAGCTGCATTCATTCTCATTTGAAAGCAGGCCATGCATTCAACTCTGCTCTCAATTTCCAAATATTCTCAGCAATATGCACCACACATGCTATTTCAGACCTCTGAAAAGAGTCATATTTGTAAGTATCTCTTAGTACACTCATCTTATTAGTCACCTGGGCTTGTTTTTCTTTTACTTCACACTTCAATTTACTTTCTGATTTTGCACACCTTCCACAATTATGTGATGAAGTTTGCCAGTGCCATTAAGATTGACTTTTTTTTTCTTCTGGTAGAAACACAACTTTTCCCTTGAAAGAAAGTGAGAAATAGTATAATCACTGCAAATTCTGTCGCTGCTTTTCAGAAAGTATCCACAGATAAGAAACAAAAACAAATGAACTGTCAGCATGATAATACTTGAAATAAATGATATAACTGGATATTGTGTGCTTCAGCACAAATTCTAACACTGAGAACAAGACCTGGAAAGATATTTAGATTCCATATTCCTCTATCACCAAAGCTGGCTATTGTTTTATTTCAGTCATTCACATATACAACTTAATACCCCAAAGACCCTTGGAAATAGGAAGCACTGAATTTACTTTTAGGACCCTTCTTTCAGTACATCAACCAAAGAGGAAAAAGAGTAGTCTTTACAGCAGCAAATGTTAATTTATTTAATATATTCTACTCTACTTATTCAGTTCTAATTAAAGCACAAGTTCAGAAAACAGAATATAAATTGGAGGCCACTAAAAATGATATAGACTATTCAGTTCATCTCAGTTTGACTATAAAGCAATGACAGCACTGATAATAAACTATCATATGCGCTAAGATTATAACATATGACATTGTAATCAGATCTCTCCTACTGATTGCAATTCACTATACTGTATGGCTACGTTTATTCCTGAACTACCAGACAAGAATCATATTATTGAATTTACTACTCTATTGATAAAATATTTATACTGACATTTAGTAATGACCCACACGGTCTTCTCCCATGGGAAATTAAACTTCCACATAGTCTGCAATGTTACACATATTAGCTGAGGAAGGCAGATCTGGAGAAGAATTAGAACTTGGACACGAAGGAGGCAGAACAGCTAAATAGCTGATTCTGGAAGATTTTCTTTGGAGCAACATCATTCAGAATCAGTCTTTTTCAAAGTTAATACGGAATCGCAGAATGACACAGAATCACAGAATTGCCGGAGTTGGAAGGAACCTCAAGACATTACAAAGCAGGTACCTTACAGTAGGTCACACAGGAAGGCATCCAGATAGGTTTTGAAAATCTCTAGAGAAGGAGATTCCATAATCTCTCTGGGTAGCCTGATCCAATGCTTTGTCAACCTTACCATAAAGAAGCCTTTCTGCATGTTATTAAGGGACTTCCTCTGTTCAAGTTTTAGGCTATTGTTCCTTGTCCTATCAGTACACACAACTGAGAAGAGCCTGGCTTCATTCATATGCTGAACAGGACCAGGTCAATCAGCCTTCCCTCATAAGGGAGGCCCTTTTTTATTTAAGTACTTTCATGGCCCTCCGCTGGACTCCTTCTAGGAAATCCCTGTCCATTTTGAAATAAGGAGCCCAGAACTGGACATAGTATTCTAAATGTAGCCATAGTATGGAAGAGCAGAGAGAGAAGATCACCTTGTCCATGCATATTTTAATGCACCTCAGGATACATTTTGCTGTCTTGGCCGTAATGTTGTATTAGGCGAATAGGGCACACTGCTGACCCATGGCAAACCTGTTGTCCACCAGGACCCCCAGGTCCAATTCCACAGAGCTAATCTCCAGCAGGTCATTCCCTAGCCTGTACTGATACATGCATTTAGAACTGTGTAAGAAGAAAAGAAATCTGGCAAGACAAGCAGTGGTTGCAAAACTTCAGAATGACAAGGATGTCTTTAAAAGGGACTTGTAGGGAAAATTTCCCATGACTGTAAAGATAGCTTGACCTAATGAAATGCCCGTTTTTGTCAGGCAGCATACCACCATCACCAACTAGAATGAAAAGTCTTCACTTAGCATTGGACAGCTGCTAACCAAGACGGCATAGGTATATGAACTGCACAGCTGTTAAAAGAAAAATGATTTATGACCACACAAAAGTGGTAAAATAAAAGAGACTGCCATTAAAAAAGTTTACCTGAAGTTTCCAACTTCTTGCTGGAAATGATGGAGTCAGTAATATAAACAGATATTTATCTGTTGTAATCATATTGGTAATCAGGCACCCATAGTAAATTAAGAAATGCTAATTTTCCAGGAAAAGACATGGCTGTTTTACTCCCACCAACATAAACATTAGTGATGTTAATGAACAATGACTTTAGGGTATCTAACAAATGGAAAGAGATTAACATTAAGTTTATCTTTAAAAAAAAAATCAAGAGGGGAGACTGGGCACTACAGATCAATCAGCTGCATCTGAATCTCTAGAAAGGACATAGACATAGCCTTTTGGAACCCATTTCCAAACAGAGAAATAACAGGAAGTTGATCAGAAGCATTCAACATTAATTTACCATGAGCAAATGCTGCTTGACTAACCTGTTTGGAGTCTGTGATTCTGTTTGGATTCTATTTGGATTTTTTACTACAGCAAGAATTTTGACAGTGTTCTCCACAGCATCCCCTTTTTTAAACTGAGAAAATCTGAACTAGATGACCACTCTGTTAGATGACTTGAAAAGTAGCTAGATTGTCAGGCTTACAGAGAAGTAAACAGTGTATCTAGTTAATGGCTGATGATGATTGGAACATCTAAGGTACTCAGCCATCTTAATTACATTACCATCTACAGACTATGAATCTGTAGACAGAACACTTGTGAAGGAGAGTGAGAAGGAGGGCAAAGCTCTGTCACCAAGGCTGTGTAAATTCATGGTATAGTGTAGAGCCAACTAAGCAGTAGTGCTATTGAAAAGTATAAACTGGGGGTTATAATAGATGCCAATTGGCATGAGACAACAGTACTTTCTCACTACAGATGTGGTAATCTACACACTCACTTCTATTAGATGCAACAGGGTCAGCAGATCCAGGGTGGTTAACAACCCTTCTGCTTGGCAATGATTTGACTGCATCTGGAATACTGTCTAGATTTATATACACAGAAACATACCCCTTGGTTCCCTTCAGTTATGTAACCAGAGAATATAAAAATACTCAGACATGCAGACAACATGACCTCAATGGGTATGTTGAGGGAACTGTGTGTTTAATCTCATGAAGATAGTAAATGATCTAATAATAGCATGAAACTTGGAGTGTTACGAGGCTGAAGACAAACTCTATTTGGTTAATGACAGAAAATACAAGAATGGCCAGAAGTCAAAGACTGAGTAGGAATGTTCAAGCTGTTTATTAGAAAAATATTTTTTAAAGACACTGCGGAGTTCTCTTATTTGAAAACTTTCAAGATTTGGCTGGGCAAAGCCATGACTTGGCCCAACAGTGACAATACACCAACATAACACATAAGGATGCTTCAAGCCAAAATTTCTATGATTCTATGGTTATTTTCGCTAGTTCATGAGACCTTTGTTGTAGACCTTTCACTGCCACTCTAATGAAGTCTCGGGAGATAAACTGGACAACAGAGAAAAAGACTCCAACTCTCTAACTTTTATTTTAACCCCTAAAATACTGTTATTTTTTGTTCTTGAAGAAATTCAAGAGTAGACGAATATATAGCAAGCATATATGACATATATAACACTATTACAGATCAGATTTATCACAGATTATTTAAACGTTAGCCTTAAATAAAGACTTGGAAAGCTTATAAAATTTATGAGATAAAGACATATCAATATTTAACATATTTTTATTATTATTATTATTATTTTTAATAACCTTTGTGAATGACCTATATGTAGTAGTAGACAAAAAGTTGGGGAAAAATAATCTTGTTTTTTTTTGCTGAGTTCTGGCATTCCTTGGAAGTCTGGTTACAGCAGAAGAAGAGAACACGATGAAACTTGAAACACCATCTTCTCTCCCCAGATTTCCTAATGTAATATCTAGTCAAAAGAACTACACACTGATTTAGAGCTACCAAAAGTGATAGGGACAACACAAAACAAAGTTTTTACAGCACAAAATCTGCAGAATAATATTTTACAAATGTTTGACTGTTTCCTAGCATTAGTGTTTCCTATATAAAATGACTTCCATAGCAGCAGAAAAAGAATCAGTTTGGGGGACCATAGTGGCCACTACCTGCTGCTATACTACAGAAACTACAGAGGGAGAAAAATAACCCACTGAAATTAGATCCTGTACTTTTTTTCCAGTGCAGATGCACGGAAACTTTGTGAAATGAACACTGGACACTAACTGTGGCCTGTAAAACTGGAAATTAGTATTTCAGTATGAAACTCTCAGAGAAAAAAAAATGAAGCATCTAATGTAAAACCAAGTACAGAAAGGATATTTCATTTCAGTTTTAGACATTTCATGATATTTTAGACAAATTCAAGTAGGAACCCATTTTATGTCTCATTTTGTTACAGAAATCAATACCCCATATATTTTTTAAAATATGGGTAGCAGTAAACTGATTGTTTAAATTAGAACAAATACAGTAGCTTCAGGAAACTGAAACTAGGCAAAGAACAAACTTATTTTGTAAAGATGCTGCTTCTATTTGGTGGTATCAACAGAACATATTTGGAAATTTGTTACAAACATACACTATTTTTGCAAATCTATCAGAAATGCCACCTGAGTTGCAGTCTATACTAAACAGTATTATATATGAAATAACATTTGTGTTGTTTCAAACAACACAAATGCACATATATATTATAAAGACAGACTTGCCATAACCACTACTGCTATCCAGACAGACATACATAGCAGCAGTATACAATTCTGTTCTGTTTTTTAAATTGTTATTAGTTTGAAGACTGATTTTTTTTTTTTTTTCCCAGCAGAATTCTATAAGGACTCTACAAAATACCAAAACCAAAAATTATATCCAAATATGAAAATCTTTTTAAAGTATTATATTTTTCATAAGTTTATAGTTGAGTTTGTCAACAGTTACTACTAGAATGAAAAATCACAATTAGCATGATGTGCCCTTTGTGTATATGCACTCAGAGCATATATTTCAGAAAGAACAAGAAAAAAGAATGCAATATGTGCCACAAATTTTAGAGACAGTAACAGCAAAAAACAATAAAAGTTTTGAGTGAACAAATTCTGCAGATTGAGACAGCATTCTATATGGAATTCTGAATAAGCCATAACTTACATCTGTTTAAATCTTGTGGCAGGTGTCAGATTTTATTTGGGAATGCATATTTTGAGTTTAACACTGTAGTTACATGGAATTAAAAATACTCTGTGCGAGGCTAGAAAAATACTGAAATATTGTTTTACAGGCACATTCCCAACTGCTCAGTCACTAAATTTTGTATAATGGGGGATGTATAGCTCTTCATATAATGACTTCTATTGCATGAGGTCAGAAAAAAATCTTTAAAGAAAATAAAAACGAAAGAAAATGAAAACAAAACAAAAAAATAGGTACCCTGGGTCTTCCAGGCATTTAATTTTTAGATTTGCTTTTTCAAAGCAGAAACAAACAAAACAAAAGAAAAAAAAACACCAGAAGATGTCAACTGACAATATCATTTACATATAAGATGTAAAATGGTTTTATTCCAAGACTGGAAAACTGGACGATCAGCACTAGATTTGTTGTGCTTTTAAGTTGTTTTTCTCCTATTAATTTTGAGTGCTTTATTTCCAGACACCATTGTTTGTGTTACTGTAGACAATGCTAGCCTTTCAGCAGAGTATAATCTACTGATGAATTTAAGAACTTAAAGCGGTAATTTTAACCAGATGAAATATTACCATTCAAAATATTACTAGTAAAGTGCAACAAGACAGAACATGTATGCAGTTGAAAAATAAGCCCAAAACCCAGAAGCCATATTTGGAATATGTTTCTTAAAGCCTTGCCTTCCCTTATGTTCCACTTTCACAGCCTCTTAGCATTTTCACATACTCCTATTTTGGTTTTCCAGTTTAATTGGCTAAATGCTTCTGTAAATAAATTAGTCTGATCTAACACTGAGTATCAATATAGATATCCACTTGAGTGACAGAATACTTATTTTTCTGTATTTTAAAGCACTAGAAAACACAGCTATAGCAGCGATTGCATCAAACATGTTGCACATAGTAAACATTCTTAGACAGAATCTGGGACTTGGACCTTCTGGTAAAACTGCTAGCATAGAAGAAATATTCCTAAAATGGATGTGGTGCCACTTCACAGCTATGATATATTCCTTTACTTTACCTGCAATCTCATACAAAAGAGCAATCTATCAATTTGATCCAATCTGTATAAGTAAAGGTACAGTAAAGCATATACCAATCACAACGGAGTAGAAAGTATGCAAGTTAAGTGAGCCAAAGCTTCCTTTTGTCAGCATTTTCACAAACTGTTTCAGAACCACTCATGATGATATTTCACTTGGAAAATAATTTTTTGAGTTAGCTACACATTTTAATTATGATTACAGTTCTGCTTGCAGTTGAAAATGTTAAGGGTATCTACCAGTTAGCATATGCAGTTTATTAAATTCAAAGTTAACTATTTATTAGCATGTAGCAAAGAAAGACAATAGTATACTTGTTCTCTTCAAGAATGTATTACATGTATGTACAGAACATGGCTATATACCCATAAAAGTTAGAAAAATACATTGAAATTGTCATTAACATAATAACTTATGCTCACTGCCTCACAGTACAGTCTGGTTAAATATAGTGCAATGTAATGAAAAATATCATATATACATATACTCATATTTATGGGTAAAATAATTAAACATTGGAGTAGTACGTAAAAATGTTTGTAGACCAACTTTATCTAACCGTTCTGCATGGAAGCTACAGTTTAGTGATCAGTCAATTTAGGAATAAAACTAAAACACCTCTGTTTACTTTCTTCCCAGCATCAAAGAAATGCAAGGTATTATTGTGGAAGGAATAGAGATGGAGAAAGAAAACATTTTGCTATTGTATGAATCACAGATTGCCCCATACCTTGGAATTAACTCCACATGTCAAGGAAGGTAAATTAGAAATAAAAAGCGTCTGATAAAGGGCAGCAAGTATAAACAGAAATTTGGGATAGCTTAAGAACTAAACTTAAAGGAAAGCCAGCAATCATTAGCCTGAAAACAACAGATACAGAAAAATATGGCAGTGGCTCACAAAAGAAAGGTCAGGTTGGCTTGGAATCAGCTCTTCATTCTCTTTTTCCACATTCCAGTTAGGAGGAAAATAAAGTTAGAATGAGCAAGGCCCACAGAATAGAAGCCAGCAGGTTGAGGGAGGTGATCCTGCAGCTCTACTTTGCCCTAGTGAGGCCACGCTTATCACAGAATCACAGAATTATCAAGGTTGGAAAAGACCTAAAAGATCATCCAGTCCAACCATCACCAATACTCCCCAGCTAAATCATATCCCTCAACACAACATCCAAACGTCTCTTGAACACCTCCATGCTCGGTGACTCCACCACTCCTTGGGCAGTGCATTCCAGTGCCTGACTACCCTTTCCGAGAAGTAATATTTCCTAAGGTCCAGCCTGAATCTCCCCTGGCGCAGTTTGAAACCATTGCCTCTAGTTCTATCACTGTCTACACGAGAGAAAAGGCTGACCCCTAGCTCACCACAACCTCCCTTCAGGAAGTTATAGAGAGCTATAAGGTCTCCCCTGAGCCTCCTCTTCTTCAGGCTGAACAATCCCAGCTCCTTCAGCCGTTCCTCATAAGGCCTGTGCTCCAGGCCCCTCACCAGCTTCGTAGCCCTCCTCTGAACACGTTCCAGGGCCTCAATGTCTTTCTTGCAGTGAGGGGCCCAAAAGTGAACACAATACTCGAGGTGCGGCCTCACCAGTGCCAAGTACAGGGGGACAATTACCTCCCTATTCCTGCTAGTAACACTGTTTTTGATGCAAGCCAGGATGCCGTTAGCCTTCTTGGCCACCTGGGCACACTGTCGGCTCATGTTCAGCCGAGCATCAATCAACACCCCCAGGTCCGTTTCCTCCACGCAGTCCTCCAGCCACTCCGCCCCAAGCCTATAGCGCTGCCTGGGGTTGTTGTGGCCAAAGTGCAGGATTCGGCATTTGGTCTTGTTGAACCTCATCCCGTTGGCTTCAGCCCAGCTCTTCAGCATGTCCAGATCCCTCTGCAGGGCTTCGCTACCCCCAGGCAGATCCACACTCCCAGCCAATTTGGTGTCATCTGCGAACTTACTGAGGGTGCACTCAATGCCCTCATCCAGGTCATCAATAAAGATATTGAAGAGGACAGGCCCCAGCACTAACCCCTGGGGAACACCACTCGTGACCGGTCGCCAGCTGGATTTAACTCCATTCACCACCACTCTCTGAGCCCGGCCCTCCAGCCAGTTCCTTACCCATCCAAGAATGTACCCGTCCAAGCCACGGGCTGCCAGCTTCTGCAGGAGAATACCGTGGGAGACAGTGTCAAAGGCTTTGCTGAAGTCTAGGTAGACCACATCAACAGCCTTTCCCTCATCCAGCAGATGGGTCACTAGATCATAAAAGGAGATCAGGTTGGTCAAACAGGACCTGCCCTTCATGAACCCATGCTGGCTAGGCCTGATCCCCCGGCCATCCCGCACATGCCGCATGATCTCCCTCAAGACAATCTGTTCCATAACCTTCCCTGGAACCGAGGTCAGGCTAACAGGCCTGTAGTTCCCCGGATCCTCCTTACAACCTTTCTTGTAAATGGGAGTCACGTTGGCAAGCCTCCAGTCTTCCGGGACCTCACCAGTCAACAAGGATTATCAAAATAGCTTCAGTTTTAACCAAATAATGAACTTGAATATAATCAAGAAAGAAGATTTAAAATACACTGATTTCCATTTATGGACCAAAAAATAGGGTAAGATTTGTTACCATGTACATTTTAAGACCAACAAATTTGGCCTAAATAGTCATCAAAACATATATATATATAAACATATATATATATATAATTTGGAGTGGATGATGAAAGGCTGATTTAAAAAATTATTTTGCTTTGCCTAATAAAAACATTAAAAAACCCAATATGCTACAATTTGCTGGAAAAGTACAATGAGGCAACAATATTCAATGATTTCATCTAAGACCACATCTGTCATAAAGCTGTTGACTTTATTTTCATTTGTTCAGGTTGGAAACAGGTTCTCAAGATAGCACAATCTCTGAAGCTAGTCAGTAGGAAGGGCCTGAAAGGCACATTTGAAAAAAGCTGTATACATGCATGAGTAGGAAAGGAGGATTTTTTCCCCACTTCTTAAATCCAAAAACTAACACATCAAATATTCTTGGTACCAAAATTTGTAGAAGTGAGGTAAAAACAGCTATGGTTCTAATATAATGAAAAAATGACATCTAATTATTTCATATATAACAGATTATTTCCCTTAAACTATTTGCAAAATACTGTGACAAGTTCTCAGAATTCTTATTATTCATTATACCATCCACGTGTAGGTTGGGTTGGATTGTCTTCTGAAAGCCCCTCTAAGCCTCGTGATAGCTTTTTTATTAATTAGCTAAATTATGCGCTATTCATTTATGTTGCAGACAGTTGCTTTAATAGAAGCACAATAAAAAGAAAGGAAGGTGGGCATTTCAGTTGGTGATGGCTTTCCTAAAGCCCTGATTCAGTGGCAGTCTGCCCAGGATGGAACTGAATTACAGCTCCCAGCTCCTCTCTCATTTTCAATGAGTTGTTTTAATTTTAAACAACGTGTTTAAAGACAGAAAGATATTTCACATAATACACAATTCAAGGGCTATCCCAGAGAGTATTTCTCATATTCATTTCAGGAAGAAGCCTGTAGGGTTATTCATGTAATTTATTCCCACATAAGTCAAGAAAACTTGGACCATTAACAATACCACTGGGTAAAGTATCTCATACATCACAGCTGAACCTAGCAGCACTGCTCACAGTTAAGGCAGTCTGACACTTATCCATTACTGAGCACTTTTCATTACCCACCATTTTGTTTTGCCAAACAAAACAGTAAAAGCATTCCATAAATCCTCAAAATAAAAAGACTCTAGAAGACTAAGGATTTTTGTCTTTCCTCACGTCCATTCCTTTGGAGTGTGTAACAGCTAGGATTCCCCATTTGTTCAGATGTTTGTAGCATTCTGCCAGAGTAAAAGCTGTTTTCCCCTCCTTTACTTTTCAATTACTCTTCTGTTCTA
Source organism: Perdix hodgsoniae (assembly GCA_035772895.1). Classification (NCBI taxonomy): domain Eukaryota; kingdom Metazoa; phylum Chordata; class Aves; order Galliformes; family Phasianidae; genus Perdix; species Perdix hodgsoniae. The sequence goes on from JAPSGF010000076.1 coordinate 3,217,374, forward strand.
CCCTCTGTACCAGTTCTATCCTCCAGTTTGCACACAAGTTGTGTTCAGAAAACTTACACCAGGTATAAAGTCTGTTACATATCATCCTGATAAACCGATTCTTTAACAAGAATCTCCTAAATATAAAATAAATAAATATAAAATATAAATATAAATAAACATACTCCTAAATTTTTTCTTTTCTTGTATGATTATGAATCTTTTCCAGCTGAGATTCTGGAAAGTGATGCAAATATTTAGTTAAACTACAAAAAACAGTAAGTCCTGGAAGTCCATGGACCATTTGTTGTGCTAATTATGGTGAACTGTAATGAAATTCCACAACTTCTAATGCAAAGTAACAAAGAAATACAAGTGGAAATTGAGCCACAGGCTAGGAGGGATAAATTTGTTTTTTTAATATGAAAATATTATTAGCCATACACTATTGGTTTTATCATGCTAAGAAGGGATTCCAAATAGGTGAATCAAGACCTTTTACTTTTTCTTGTGCCATTTTATAATCAGTGGCTTCCTTGCCTGAATATAGCAGAATTTAAAATTTGTTTCAGATTTAAAACAAAAAGTATGGCAAATAACCATGGAATCCTCAACATAGCTAAAAGAAGAGACACACTGTATAATCAAAGAATATAAGATGTTATAATAATGAAATAAGAGAGCCAGGCAAAGCAGATTGTAATAACACAAAGAGAATAGATAGGACACTCACCTATATCCTAGGCTCACTTATGAAACTCCAGCAGAGTAGATCTCCAGAAGAGATCCTTCCCCACTTGTAGTCAGCTCTTAAATGGGTCTAGGAGAGGTGGAGCGAGGCTCCAACCCTTCCGGCAGCATAGGTGAATTGCCTTTACCTGTGCTCCTATGGCTGACTCATTGCTTGCTTCAGGCGATTAATCAGAGGTTCAGGCCATGATTCAGCAGTCCCCATACACTCCACCCCTTCACAGCATGAACCAATGATTAGGTTGACTAAAGGGTAAGCTTTTCCTAACACAGAGATCTGCTATATCACAACACTTATACAATTTCCATCGCAACACATGTTGGTACAATTCAAGATGAGTGATGATTGGTGAATGTCCATATTCTTTTATGGGCCAGTGCTTGATGACGTTACTAGAGGCATGCAGTCATGAGGTGCAGTCATCTTATGTTCCCTCAGTCCCATGTAGACCACCACCAGGTGTTGCACGTGATCTGACAGTAACACTGGAACACTCTGATGACATTTCATTCCTTCCGGTAATCCTGAAGGCACAAAGACTCACGGGGAGTAATGCAGATATTTCAGGGGTACCAGGAGGGGAAGGTCTGCTCTCCAGGGCAAGATACAGGCTGTATTTCTATCCTGTGAAAACACTTGGGCTTGTACTGGGGCATGTCCTGGCCACCTGTACCACACCTTCTGGCCAGATATCTGTGGCTGCATAATAATATCAGGCACCAGAGGAGGTGTCCTGATCTGCCATAGGGACATGATGGGGGTCCCTTTAGCAATGAAGACTGGAGTGTTGACCACAATACCAGTAGGCCATGTACCTATTACTGAAAGGTACTTCTACTGTCCAAATATTGCATCTAGCCCACAGGCTTTCTGTTTCTCCTAGGTCAGCCACTAACTGGGCAGCCTGCTGGACTACCACTTCTGAGGCCACCAGGGGATTTAATATAGAGACCAAAGTACCATACAGATGAGAGGGAGCTTGATGTAGAATTAAGTCCCTCATCCCTGCTGAGAATTTAACTGTATCATCAAATGCGTCTTCATAAACTGCTTCCCTTACGCCTTGTTCACGGATATTGTTTTGAAGGCCCTCCATGGAGGACCATATCCCTGTATGTAGAGATATATCAGATTTATTCGGCCATACCATACAGCAGGCTGCCATTAACCATTCTATCATAGAATGGTTTTCATCAGTATATTGATTACCCACATATAACCTCTGCCTGACAGCAGGATGGACAGTCATGGTGGCCAACTTGGCTATTTCCGGGCCATTCACCAAAACACTTTCTGCCCCAGAATCCCATAGTCTTAATACCCAAGCTGACACACTTTCTTCAGGCTTCTGCTGAAATCACTGTATTAAATCCATCAATTCTGTTGCTGTGTATTGACAGGCTGTGCATGCAAATGAGTCTGGACAGGGAGCCAATGATCAGGTGGCACCCCTACCGGTCTGTCAGTCTGTCCTGTACTTTTTTTGTTTTCTGAGTCATAACACGACACGTTCCTAGTAGATATGTCAAAATTGGAGATTTGAGATCTAATTTAGATTTTTTATTTTCCTGATCAACAAAGTCTGTTGATTCAGGAGTCTGGTCTGTATTGAAATGTTACAAACTCAACATATTGGACGATGCAGAATCGGTTTCTTCCCTGGTCAATATGCCAACTTCTTGCTCTAATTTTTCAATATGGCCTTTCAAAAGTTGGTTTTTATTCTCTAAAGTATTATTACTCATTTCAGCATGATTTAAAGCATTTAATAGCAGCCATGCCATTGTGGAGGCAGCTAATTGTCTTTCTTCCACAATCAGTATATCTTTATTAAGTCCCTGAAAGTAATCTGCCATGCGATAAGGGGAGAAACTCATAGGGGACCCCATTTTTCAATGATAACTGCTACTTCAAAATAGGGAGATCCCACAAATCCTGGGATCTGCCCTGGAATCATTTTATCTAGGGGGGTAGCATTCTCCCCCTTGACCTGTTTATAGAAATTCCAAAGAAAGAACATGATGTAAATTTTAGTATATTTGGCTTGCCTGGCTCTCCAAGTGTATAATTAAAGAATATGCAATGTATTTGACACTACTCCGCATGATGTTCTGGTCACCAAACTGGAGAAAAAGGGGTTTGATGAATGGACCAATCGCTAGATAAATAATTGGTTGGATGGTCACACTCAGAGTTGCAGTCAATGGCTCAATGTCCAAGTGGAGAACAGTGACAAGTGGCATTCCTCAGGGTTCAGTACTGGGACCAGTGTTATTTAACATCTTTGTAGGCAACATGTACAGTTGGATCAAGTGCACTCTCAGCACGTTTGCAGATGACACCAAGCTGAGTGGTGCAGTTGACACAACAGAGGGAAGGGATGCCATCCCAAAGGACTTGGACAGGCTTGAGAGGTGAGCCCAAGTTCAACAAGGTCAAGTGTAAGATCCTGCACCTGGGTCGGGGCAATTCCAAGCACAGATACAAGTAGGGTGGAGAATGGCTTTAGTGCAGCCCCAAGGAGAAAGATTTTGGGGTGTCAGTTGATGAAAGTCTCAACATGAGATGGCAATATGCACTTGCAGCCCACAACACCAACTGTATCCTGAGTTGTATCAAGAGAATTGTGACCAGCAGTTCCACAGAGGTGATTCTGCCCCTCTACTCTGCTCCCATGGGACCCCACCTGTGGTACTGCAGCCAGTTCAGTGCCACCCAACACAAGAAGGAAATGGAGCTGTTGGAGAGAGCTGTCCAGAGAAGGGCCACAAAGATGATCAGAGGGCTGGAGCACCTTCCCTACAGGACAGGCAAAAAGAGCTGGGGCTCTTCAGCCTAGAAACGAGAAGGCTTATAGGGGGACCATATAGTGGCCTTCCAGTACCTGAAGAGGGCCTACAAGAAAGCTGAGGAGGGACTTCTTATAAGTGCATGCAGTGACAGGACAAGGGGAAGTGGTTTTAAACTGAAAGAGGGTAGATTTAAACTAGATATTAGGAAGAAATTCTTGACTGTGAGGGTGTTGAGACACTGGAACATGTTTTTCAGCAATGTTGTAGATGCCCCCTGTGAAAGACAAACTGTTTTTCTTCTTTGTCTCAAAGCTTGCTTCATGAGGCTTTTTGGTGATAAGACTCTAACCGACAACTGCTAACCATCTAGGAGGGTGAATGGTGCATGTCACCGTGACACTGCACCTCTGCTTATGATTGCAAAGATAAGCAGAAGCAGGACAAGCAGTCTTTTTCAGGGGTGCTGCTTGAAGGAGCTGACCACTGCAAAAGGCGATAATGCTTGTGCATGGCAACGAAGGCACCCTTCCCAGCTGGCTTATCTGTTGGGCCAGGTATGTCACACCTAAACTGAGAGAAAAGAAGAAGAAAAAAACCCACAGAAATGGGGGATAAAAGGCCCTCACTAAACTAGGGACTTTGGAGACAAACTCCCAAAGACACCTTTGACGGAGAAGTCCCTGAGGGGAAAACCTCTGCGAAAGAACCCCCGAGGCCTGCTTGCTGCAGAGCTCCCTGGCTTTCTCCCATCCCCCGTGGTGATCAGACAAGTTCCTGAGATCAACGGACCTGCCTCATACCTCGCTGGATCCACAGTGGTGACTATCTCTTTTGCTCTCTACAGAGACTCCTTGCTTATATTTCCTATCTTTCCTATCGCTCACCTTCCCTTCCCCATTTCCCTAAAACAGCTAGGACTTGTAATAAACTGGTCGGACCTATATTTGAACTGTTGCTTCTTAATCTCATGCCGGGTATACATATTTCAAAGAACCTCTTCTCCCTCCTGTAAATTGGAGCGAGACACCCCCACCTTGCAGGCCAGGCTGGATGGGGCTTTCAGGACTTGGAACTAGGTGATCTTAAAGGTCCCTTTCAACCCAAATCATTCTATGATTCTATGATTCATCTCTGATAGTATATTATAAAGTTATAAATTGATACATTCAATACCGATTATTCTTGTCTCTACATCAGAATCTATTTTTTAAAATAAAACAACTACCTTAAACCTCACTATTGTACATAAATCAAAATGCAGATATTGCATATAATCACATAGGGAAAATATTTATGCTTCATTATTATATGAGATAATAAAATACTTTCTTTGTATTTGATATTTCTGCTCATTGATTAGAGACCTAGATAACAATTCTGAGCTGATATATTTGTTAGATACAGAGAATAATACGTAAGATCTATTGAGTATATTAAGGGAGTTTTACTATACTACAGTTATACAAGCTGTAAGATTACACATGTGTAGTCAGAAGCCTTTAGTATCCAGAATAAGATAATCTTGGACCACAGGAGATTTCTTTGGATACAAGCTTTTGCAAACATAATGCACAAACTACCTGTTGTCTAAATTTCACAGTAAATTAATACCTGAATACAAAATACAAGAATATATACACATCTATAGATGTGAGTTTTAAATTATTAAGTTCAGTTTATGCTATATGTTTCCGCATGTAATTTTGGAAAGGACTAGAACACTAATGTGAAGGATTTCGATTTTTTTTTCTAAATACTTGCAGTGTCAATATTGAAAAATGATGGTTATTGCTCAGAGTTCAAAAATGTCTAAAGTGATATGAGACCACATCAGAAAATTGCATTAACTCTGATTTTTTAATAACACTTCTAATATGTCCTTAAGTGTTATTAAATCCAATTAAGTTCACATAATGCGTACAGCAACACTGCTCCAAAATCTTAGCAAATGAATGTCTCTTAGCTACAGATGTTAAATGACAGTATACTTACTAACCTGCAATGAAAAGTTCTTCCAGGCCCATCAACACACACACCACCATTGTGACAGAGTACTGAGCTGAGTGCTGAGCTGGGTGCAGGCTCGCTGCAAACATCAATATCAAGTTCACAGAACTTGCCAGTATATCCAGTCAGGCAGATACAAGCAAATTCATTAACCAAATCTTGACAAGAACCTCCATTAACACAGGGAATGGATTCACATTCCTGAGGAGAGAAATAACAATGCATTGATGACATCTTTAAAGCACTTTCTTTATTCATCCATGTTTATTGCAAGTACAAGAAACTGTCTGGAAATTAGAAAGAGTGATAGATATTTTTAACGTCTGTTACACAACAACCTCAAATTTCAATCAATTTTTTGTTTCTGTAGGGATGCTTTTATTACTGTTCATAGACACTTCTGAAACTATTTCTTACTCATTAATCTTAGAGAAATTCAAATATATTTTATCTAAGAAATGCAACAGATTTAAGTGCTTACTATTCATTCCTTTATTAAAATTTTAAAACACGTTTCTGCCATATTTTTTAGACTTTTTTTCTCAGTTTTTACAGCAGGACCTATCATAGTGAAAAAAGGCCAATTAGTAAAATAATACTGGACAGAATAAAAATATTAACCAAAGCATATGGACCTTATTTCCCTTCATAAAATATTTCTTGATAAATCATAACTCTGGTTATCAATTAATGCATATCATTGCAAATAAAAGCACACAGGAATGTTTATTTGTTCACATAATAGCAATTTCCTTCAAGAAAGCCACTGCAGAAATAATCAAATTAAATCCATGAAAACTACCAGCAAACTAGTGTTTAGTTAGTGCTAAAATGTGGTTTTGCCCTTGAGCACATAAACTTAGTTTTTGCCTATATCCCAAAGGAGTTTTATTTTGCTGCTGGACTGAAATATTCTAGCTAAAGCCAGTGTTTTAAAAAGGAATTTATTTTCATAGTTACTTTAACTTTAGACAGTTTGATTTTTTTTAGGGATATCCAAGGGCACTTAGATTTCCTGCAGTTACTGCAGTTGCCTTGACAGAATGTAAATTCAGAAATCCACAGGGATTGTGAGAACACAACTTATTTCCCTGTATGTTTTCCAGCTGGATGTATATAGGATGATTTATTAGTGAGCTTTACATAAACTAATTGAATTATACATCCCACGGGAGTGCTGGGGATAGTTTTATAGACTGCCAGAACCTCTGAGAATAGAAGTAGTCTTTTGCTATATTAATTAAATTTTTTGTTGGCAAACATAATTTGCCCTGTTCATTAAAAAAATACAACACAATTCACAGTTCATTTTTTTTGGCTTTTCTCTGTTCTAGTAAGTTTTTTTTCTTTTTTTCTAGTCCTATTTGCATTCAGTAATTTACTAATTCTATTTCATATACCTTTGTTCATTTACAGAAGAAATTAAAGATCTATTCAAAAAATATAAAAATCATTAAAGAAATCAAGTATTGTTTCAAAGCTCAAAAAAAAGCTCTGATGTTGATAAATGTAAAAAGCTTTTTATAAAAGTGTTTTTTTAAAAAAATCAAATTTCAAATTTCAATTTGTTTATTAAAATGCAAAAACTTCTATGTGGGTGGCTAATCACACCATGCTTTGTGCAACAAATGGGTATCTTCGTTCCCTCCTGCTCTTGGATTTCGCTACCTTCATCATGAGCATAAGCTACATTGTTTTTGGAAGTTTACACTTGTTTAACATCTTTGAAGTGTCATGGTTTTATGATTTTTGGTCGTCAGTATTCCACACCATAACATCATGTGATGCATTGGGGGTGGGGTTTGGTGTCTGCCGGGTGTTCGTCCGTCGGAGAGGAGCTACGTTTCCCCAGGAGACTTTGCGGTCAGCAAGGGGATATAACTCCAAGCAAGGTCACCTGATCCTCCTTCTTCGCCTGCTCTTCGTTGTCTGCGCTTCGCTGTCTGCGCTTCGCTGCTATCTGCGCTTCGCTGCCTGCGCTTCGCCATCTGCACTTCGCCGTCTGTACTTCAGTCACTCAACTGGACTGCACTTCTCACCCCAGCATTGTGGTGAGGTCTATACAATTCAAACAGACTCTCTCTCTCTCTCTCTCTCTCTCTACTATATTTAGTAAAATCATTTGTTCCACCTCAGATCAGTGCTGTTGTTTTCAAGTATTTTGGGGTCCCCTGCTTCCCCTTTCCCAGAGGCGCGGATCCGCAGATCCCTCCGCCCTGCTGGTCACGGAACTGGGCCGGACCAGCCCATAAACCGTTGACATGAAGAAACTACTTAGTCAACCCTTTTTAGTTTTCACACTAATTTGCAACAGGTAGAAAATAATCAATAGGTGAAAAAATCCAACACAAGCACAAATTAAAACATCCAGCCTATGTGAGGCTTTTCTTATGTTCACCAATATCTGCCATACACATATATGTTATACAGAGAAATCGGAGAAAGGGATTCTACTCTCTGGCTTATCTACAGTAAGTTGTTTAAGAACCAGTCTCCATCAGTGGAGTATAGACTCACTAAGTGAAACTGTCCCTTCCAAAATCAGCTGAACAGCTCAATAGATTTCACTCAATATTCACATTTTGGAAAAAAGAAAAAAGAAAAAAGAAAAAAGAAAAAAGAAAAAAGAAAA
>JAPSGF010000076.1:3225544-3390058 GCA_035772895.1 Perdix hodgsoniae
AAAAAGAAAAAAGAAAAAAGAAAAAAGAAAAAAGAAAAAAGAAAAAATATCAGCAAAGCCGTCCAAAAGAAACTAGTTATAGAATGTAGTCTTTATTCCCATTCATCTGTTCTCACTGAACGATCTGTCCTTTCCCAGATCACCTGATCACAGTCTTCTACCAGACAGAAGCAGGGGTACCAACAAGCTCCACAGCCTACTGCATAAGATAAAGTCTTGGAATATATTTTCTAATAAACTACATTGCAAACATATACAGAGGATAAAAAATCCAAGAGGAAAAAAAAAAAAAAAAAAAAAAGAAGAAGGAAAATATCCCTGTATCTCTAGGGAAATACATATAAAAATATACACATACAGGTTGTTTAAATAAGCTTAGTTGCTGGTTGTGCCTGGCTGCTTGATGCCCACTCAGCTGCTGTCTCAATCCCCCCTGTGAATGGGATGAGTAGAGAAAATAAGGTGAGTAGAGAAAATAAGGCTCATGGTTCAAGATGGAGATAGGGAGATCAGTTATCAATTACTGCCATGAGTAAAACTGACTCAGCAAGGTGGAAAATTATTTAACTTATTATCAATGAGAATAGGATTGTGAGAAGCAAAACCTAAAAATGTATTTCCTCCAACCTCTTCTTCCCAGGCTCAAATTCATAAAGCCCTACCCTCTCCTCCAACACAGAGGAGCACAGAGGCATGGGGTACAGATAGCTGTTGTCTCTGCTTCTCTTTCTTCATGAAACTTTTCCCTTTCCAGAGTGGGTCCTCTCCGTGGACCACAGTTCTTCACATGACTTCTCCAGCATGGTATTTTTCATGGGCTGCAGCTTCCTTCAGAGCATATTCATCTTCTGAAGCATGAGGTCCTCTATGGGCTGCAGTGTGGGTATGTGCCTTAGCATGGTCCTCCCCATGGGCTGCAGCAGGGTGTCTGCTCTGGTGTCTGGAGCACTTCTTCCTTTTTCTTTTCTGATATTGGTGCTTACAATATAGTTTCTCAAACTTTCTTCCTTACTCTGCTTTCTGTTGCACAGCGATTTTTACACTTTTTAATTTATATTTCTACAGGTGGGCCACCAGCTTGGCTGACAGGCTCAGCTGTACTTTGCAATGGATCCACTGGATCTGGCTGGAAACATCTGTGTCCAGCATGGTCTCTTCTCATGCAGACCAGGCCTGCAGTTCCCTCAAAGCAAGACTTTGCTATCTACACCCAATAAAGTTGCATATACCAAGCAACCAGGAGTGCAATGAACAGAATAGGCAAACAGGGCATGACACAGTAGTAAGGATGTGTCTTGTTAGTCTGTGCAGGCTCTGGAGAGGAGACTGGTTCAAGTGGATAGTTGTACTGAGTGCCTCGAACCTTCTGGTAGTGATGAGGTAAGTACCTGCACAAGATATGCACAGGTATATGACCTTTCATGACAAGTGACTGAGCTTCATGAAGCAGTTAAAAGGCTTCATAGTAGATAGATAGATGAGGTGTTTAATAATTATATTCCAGTGACAGACAACACTGAAAAGGTGGCAGGTTAGTCCTTGTTGACCTAAAAAAAGGGCTACTCTGTAGTCCTCCCCTTCCAGCTTCACTACCAAAAACACATATGACGCTCTTACAGCTATAAACATCCATGACACTCATAACCAAGAAGAAACCATATTGGCAGCCAACACTGGAAAATAATAAATACATAAATATAATAATAATAATAATAATAATAATAATAATAATAATAATAATAATAATAATAAAATCACAGGATGTTCCATATGTACTTGGGGAAAAACTTTTTTACTTTGAGGGTGACAGAGCACTGGAAGAGGTTGCCCAGAGAGACTGTAGAGTTTTTTTCTGGAGAAACCGTCCTAGACACTTTCCTGTGCAGCCTATTCTAGGGAACCTGCTTTAGCAAAGGGGTTAGACTAGATGATCTCCAACTACTACTATTCTGTGATTCTGTAAAACGCATCAAGTGAAGAACATACTGAAGTATATCTACATGGATTCATATCTGTTTTTTTTTGTTTGTTTGTTTGTTTTGTTGTTTTTTTTAACAGAATTGCTGCCTGATTTCACTCTAGAGGAAAACAATTTTAGAGCACCAGTCTAACACGGCTATGAGGATTTGCACACCTCTATTGATTCACAAAGCCTTGTTGATCTCTATAAGACCTGTAAAGTCATGATATATATCTGAGGAGGATGAATGAATTATAACCTTTAAAAATATGACATCTGCAGCATAGTCTAATCTGGGAGGCACTGTGCATGCAAATAGAATGAATATTAAAAAAATGAAGCCATCACCCCAACAGACTATCACATGTGTATGTATACTGTTTCTTTCTGAGAATTTCTAATCTATACATTTTCAAACATATCAGTATGAAATACGGTTATCTTTTCAGTATGATTTTATGCAGTTGTCTACAGGTCATTTAATCTCTTACTCTCTCAAAATGGAGGAAAGTGTAAATCATGGATGTTACTGGAAAAAATGTTACCCAGGAGTATTCTGTATTAGCACTGGCAAGAGCTGATATGCATATAGATCTGCAATATCATATCATGATGCACATTCTGCTGAGTGGAATTACTATTACTTTCTCTCTCTCTTTTTTTTTTTTTTTCCCTCGAAGTTCAAAGATAAGGTTTCAGCTAGATTTACTCCTTCTGTGTGAATGCTATGTATTTTCAACGGGAAAATTAGAGACTATACATCTTCTATGTAATATAGGGCATTTTAGTTATCTAGTACTTCTAGATGTAATTAACACACATAAGTAAGTTAAAAAGAAGCTTGGATAACATTTTTGAATCTGTTTTTGGCAATTTAGAAGCACAATATTAAAAGCCAAATAACCCATAAGGGAGGCACATCTCAAGCCAGATTTTCTCTGAGACAAAATATGTTTAAAATACCAAGATCTGATTAAATCTTGTTTGGCACAAAACCTGAAAAAGTCTAAGTCAATGTAATACTTTCCTGAAAGTGTAGCCAATTTTCTAAGAGCTGTTCATTGTTCTGTCAGATGTAGTCACCTTCTACAAAGTTGTTTACTGAGCATGGGAATCTTCATGGCATGAGTCATGCCTACTTTTAGTACAGAAAACTGTGTCTTTGTCTTTGCTATGCAAAGCTACAGCAAATACCAATATGAAGAAGATAGTTATGTCTTTCCACCAAACTCAAAGAATAAATTATTTTCAGGAAATATTGGCATAGTTTGTTGTTACTTTTCATATTTATCTCTCACAATTCACATCTAAAATTCTTTAGGCATATTGTTAATGTTCTTTGTAAAGCCATTTCATATGGATAACAAATAATGAGCTTTTAGGAAACTTGGAAAGACTGTCATGCATTTTCAATAATCAGACACATTCAGGAATTACCTAAAAAAAGTTTCATGTAGCATATTACCCTTTCCTTTATAATAAAATAAAATTTGAAGACATACATTAATATTTACTTCACATCTTGAGCTCGTCCATCCTGCTTCACAAGAGCACTGATATCCATCAATGAGATCTATACATCTGAAATACAAAATAGCATTATTCAGATGAAGTTATGTAATTATAGATTCTGAACTTACAGGATCTTTCCATACATTTCAAACCAGAGGTCTGATGCAAAGAATGAAATCAATGGAATTTTTAATTAGGTTTTCTAATGGGTATCAAATATGTCTTTTATTAGTGCTAAGGGGTTTTATAAGGATACTGTTTGTCATAACAAAAGACACCTTCTTATTTCAATCTACTGGTTTGTAATGGACGAAGATTTGCTTTCAAGAATATTTAAGTCCAATTCACATTTCCCAAAAAACAGTTTGTGCTAATGAAACACAAATGAAAGAGGAATTGAAACAATATTACACTATGTTACATTAGCTTAAGCTGGCAATATATGTCATCTTTAAGTGCGACTGCACTCTTACTTTATGGAAAAAAATAGCAAAAAAATATATTTGTCAATCTTCCCATGACATTAAATTGTAATTACAAATTATAATATCATTTATAAATATTGCTACTAAAGTACATTGTCTTGGACATAATAATAAATAAGTAAAAATAGCCACCTTCCATGAAGACAAGGATCTGGCCAGCATTCATTAACATTTGTCTCACAGTTTGTTCCAATGAAACCTCTCCTGCAGTGACACTTGTAGGAATTGATGTCATCAATGCAACTTCCATTGTTTAGGCAAGGAGTAGATAAACATTCATCTATATTTGTTTCACATCTATTACCTGTGCAAAAACAGAGCAGTTGTGACTAAGTTTTGAATTCTAAACTCAAAGCATCTAAAAGTTTATCCATTCATCTTATAAATTTCAGCTAAACTATTTTTATTTACATACATTTTTTAAATAGCTTATTATATTCATCAGCAAAGAATATCCCACCAGAATGGTGATGTATTTTTCTGATTGTAATTTTCCTGCAAATCAGTGCCACACATCTTCCATCTCAGCATCTCAATGTACTTTATGAAATACTGACTGACAATCAACGTGTACCTAGGGATAATGCAAGATCATTATTCTGATTTTTCATGTGTATGGGTCAAGGGCAGTGTGAAAGAGAGAAAAAGAATGGTTAATACAAAAGATCCTCCACTGGAGCACAAAAAGGGTCCAGAAGCCAGAAGTTATACCAATTCCTCAGGCTCTCCATTTCACAAAATAGCCATAATGAGGCACTTAATTCAGTTTCAAGTCAGGACAATATTTTCTATTTTATACACAAATGCAAACAGTAAATGAGAAGTTCCTATAGCCTTTTCTCATTGCTATACACCCAACTATTGGCAGCTTGTTTTTAAGCTAGTAAGAAGCATAAAGACTCCTTTACTTTTGCTATTCCATGCATGAGCACAGATCATAAAAAGGAGTTTGGAATGAATCTATTAACAGAGAAACAGATAGAATTTCTTTAAGATCATGGGAAATGATTCTTAACTAATAAAGACTAACAGAGTAACTTTCATATTAACATGAATAACAGCTATTTACATCTAATGTATATATTTAACACACATATAAACTCAGATTCTGTTGCAAAGTCTGCTGTTCAGATGGTTGTAACCACTCATTTGAAGAAGCTGACATTAATATATTGATTCTGAACGAGGGTTAAAAGTAATCACTGATATTACTTCCACATTCAGATATGCTTCCATTATTGCATAATCTATTCAAAAAGAAAAACTTGTAGCTATTTAGATAACTGACTAACATACTGAAATTAAATAGATTGTTATGTTATTCTGCTCCTGATCTACCCTTATTTATGCTACCAAAATGTCACTGACTTTTTTTTTGCTTGAATTTATCAATGAATGTAATAGCAATGTAATGAAAATCTATAACTTGATTGTAGGAAGACAGTGCGTAATTCAACGTGTTAATAAATGATCATCAAAATTAACCTTCAAAAGATAACACACTATATGAAAAGATTTTCCTTTCCTGTAACTCATTTGAAGATTCAGCCTTGATATAATCTATTTAATAATCATAATAAAAAGAACGTCAGTAAAAGGACACAATTGCAATCAAATCTGCTACTGCTCACGAAAGTATCTGATAGGTTAATTCTACTGCACTGCACCAACGGTTGCTTGATGAGGGAAAAAAAAAAAACACCTTCTGATCAAAGTGCCAATGAGTCATATTATGAAGCAAATAAATGTTTTGTTGCTGTTGTTGTTTTTGTTTTCCCTACATACATATAATTTTGTTGAAATTAAAGTTGTCAGACTACATCCACCCATTCCTAAACTTCTATATAGCAGTAAAGGAAAGAGGGCAGATTTCAGATAATAATTATGCTAGGGAAATCAGAGTCTAATGCAATCCCACAATTATTAACTATGTAAAAATAAAGTAGATTATTTAAGGTGTCTATACTTTCTTTATAATAGAGGAAGAGAGAATAGATTCAAAGGATGACCTGAATCATTTGTCTTGAGGAAAGGAGGAGGGGAAGAAGAGAAGAAAGGGAGAAAAGAGGGAGAGAAGAGAAAAATTTGCAAAAAATTATCAGGCACAAATCAGTGATGAATGCCAGTAATGAAAAACTGTTTACTATCCAAAAATGATAAAAAGAGCACACAACTCTCCACTGAATCTCTGCAAAGGGTGGGGGGGGGGGGGGGGGGGGGGAAGAGAAAGATAGACAAGTTATTTTATGCTTAAGTTTTTTTGAAGAATAGGTATCATGAGATGAAATTAAGATTAAATTCTTCCAAGAAAGACTAAGCCCAACGGAAGGAACAATAATGTCTTCTAGTGCTATCTCCGTATTATGCCTTTAGAAGGAAAGCTTCAGTAATATTAATGGGCAAAATGGACTTCTTATTCCTGCTAGAATTAACATTTCAGAAATCTGTAGGGAACACAAGTCCATTTTGTTTTTCCTACTTTTAAAGGAGCTCATGAGGTTTGCTGTGAATACAGACTATAATATGACAGTAAATACATAACAGTGAAAACAAATAATTTTAACATTAGAAAAATAATTAAAAAAAAAAAAAAAACGGAAGTTATTTTGAAGTATTTGTTCTTACAAGGAAAATAGATTTCTAAGCAGTAGGAGCTAGTCCAAATGTACTTGCTAAAATGCATGCATAGAAAATATATTTGATAGTTTTTATAAAACAGAATTTATATTTGCATGCAAGAATCTCTTCTTTGAATATAACACCTGTATTCTAACCATACTCAGAGAGTGATCGTTGATGGCTCAATGTCCAGATGAAAGTTAGTAATGAGTGGTGTCCCTCAGAGATCAGTACTGGGATGGGTGCTCTTCAGAATCTTTATCAATGACATTAATAGTGGGATCAACTGCACCCTCAACAAGTCTGTGGATGACATCAAGCTGTGTTGTGTGGTCAACAGGCTTGATGGATGGGATGTCATTCAGAGAGACCCAGACAGGCTCAAGCTGTGGGTCTAAGAGAACAAATCCAAGTGGAAGTTCTTGCAGTATGGGTTGTGGTAACTCCCACTATCAATACAAGCTTGGAAATAAAAAGATTTAGTACAGCCCTGCCAAAAAGAGGACTTGGGGGCCCCGATGGATGGTGAGTTGGACATGAGCCAGCAATGCGTCCAGTCCAGAAAGCCAAATGTATCCTGGGCTGCACCAGAAGAAGCCAGTGGATGAAGGGAGGTGATCCTGC
Organism: Perdix hodgsoniae; assembly: GCA_035772895.1. Lineage (NCBI taxonomy): Eukaryota > Metazoa > Chordata > Aves > Galliformes > Phasianidae > Perdix > Perdix hodgsoniae. The sequence continues at coordinate 3,232,745 of JAPSGF010000076.1, forward strand.
CCTTCTACTCTGCTCTGGTGAGACCTCATCTGCCATAATGCATCCAGATGTGAAATCCTCCGTACAGGAGAGACATAGACCTGTTGAAGCACTTTCAGAGGAGTTGCAAAAATGTTCCAACAGATGGAACACCTCTCCAACTCAAACAATTCTATGGCTCTATGATTCTAATATTGTCTGAATAAATTGGGCCAAATATTCTCCTGGAATTAATCCCTTAGCTTCATTGGATGAATTCCTTCCATTATGAATAAAGATTATCATGTAAATTATTTCCAAGTGCAAAATGTACTAAATTGGTAATTTGCCACTTTGTAGACACAAAAGAGTTGGTTCATGACTGTAAGGTCTACAGTCTGTGATCCTCTTCCAGCGTGACTGACATTTAATTTGAAATATGTATTTTTTTCAACTCCTGTTGAAAATTTTAATAGAAATTTGCTTGTTGCAATAAAAGTATTTTACAAAGTTGGTGTGAGAAATAGACTATAGTGCCACAGAATTAGCACTTAAAACATTGTCCACATGTTCTGTTTCATAGCTATGACTGCCATGTGTGTACAGGCACACTTTAACAGACTGTTTAACAGACTGTACTTACCATGCTATAAACAAAACCTCTAGTTATGCAAAAAAAAAAAAAAAAAAAAAAAAAAAAAAGGGGCAATTACACCACACATGCCACATTCAAATGACTGATCACATTAATGTTAACCTAGGGACTTGCCAAAGAGTCAGTGCTGCAGAAGGGAAGGAAATATCATAGATTGCAGAAAACAGTATGATGAAAAGAGTATGATTAACACTAACAACACTAAGATGAACAAGAGACAGCCATTTTCCTCCTACTCCTGCATCAAGGAGCACTCTTTCATATCTTAACACACAAATTCAGCAGTCCTTTTCAAGTGTTTTTTTTTTGTTTGCTTGTTTGTTTAAATTTTCAGTGCTTTTTATTAAGTGGAGATGCCTCAAACATTCATGTTTCTTACAGATCACTTGCGTTAAGACTCACTTTTTCAACTGGAAACCCAAATAAGAAATTACCCTTCTCTGTCTTTTTTCCCCACCAACTTTTCATGCAACCTAAAATCTCTTCCTCTTCTGACTTTGGGCATTTAGTCTCAACACTCTCCTCTGTCAAAAACAAACAAACAACAGCAACAACAACAACAACAACAAAAAACAGTGATTTTTTCATCCTTTCCCCCAGAGACACATCTCTCTAATATCCAACTGAGCTTTTACACACTGTATTCTACCCAACTGAAAAATCAAGCCCGTCACTTGATCCTCTAAGTATTTAAGTACAGTAAAGTAAGAAGATTGAAAAGGTGGTAAATCCTAGAAGTATTGTTTTGATACTCTCCTAGTTGCAAAAATATAGTTCTTCAAGAGCTTTTACGTCTCGAAAGAACAGGGATGAAAGCAGACACTGGTAACATAATAATGAAACATACAACAAACACCACTGATGTACATGTGGGGTTTTTAAATTACTATTATTTTATATATATATATTTTTTTCATTTTGACTGTGATTTATGATGGATGTGGGCATTCATTCTCTGTAACAGTTTGCCCAGTGAGACTCTGCATTTCCCATCTATGGAGGCACTGAAGGCCAAGTTGGATGGGATCATGGGCAGCCTGATCTAGTGGTTGGCAACCCTGCCCATGGCAGGAGGCATGGAATTAAATAATCTTTAAGGTCCCCTCCAATGTGATCCATTCTTTGATTCTATGATTCTCTGAAAATGCAAGTTCTGTAATTTATGTGATTTTTTATTTCACATTTTTTAAATTTCAGCTTCATTATTTTAAGATTTTTTTTCATTCCTTTATACAGCATGAACATAAATCTGCAAAGTTTTAATTTATTAGACAGTAAAGAATATATTTTTAGAAGAAATTCCTGTGATAACCTCCAGATTCTCCCTCCTGATATATAACCTTGGAATTTAATCACATTTTGTGCTCAGATGTCGTGACTTTATGCCACATTTCTGAGAGTAAAAATATTTTCATTTTTGAAGCTATAGTATATATTCAGGTTTATAATAAGACATAAGAATACATACATTAAAAATACATATATATAAATAAATATAGACGTATTCAATTTTTAGGGCTAGAATTTGAGGAAGATGCTAATGTAAAATAATAAACATCTCCAGGAGTTTTTTACTGAGATGATAAAAAGATTTGAGTGTTGTTTCAAGAAATTAAAACTTTGGGTTAATTGTTTATAGTAAGTGGCTACATTTTAGTACAGAAAAGAAAGGAAAAGGAAGAAACACAAAATGTTGTGTGAATAAACTCAAAAGCACATTACTTGGAAAAAAAAAAACAACAAATGTGTGGTAAAGAACAATTAGTTGCTGAGGACAAAACTGAAAATTAAATGCCATAGTAAATTAACAGATTATACTAATTTACATACAATATTAGAAAAGATGTATCTACTTCTATGGTACTTAGAAGGTTCTTCACCCAGAGAGTGGTTGGGCAATACAACAGGCTGCCCAGGGCAGCCACACGTGCCACATGCTGCTGGAGTTTAAAGAGTATTTAGACAGTGCTCTCAGACATACAGTTTGACATTTGGGTAGTCCTGCGTTGAACTTGATGACTCTCGTAGGCCCCTTCCAACTCAGGAAATTCTGGAACTCGATGATGGTAAACAACGATGTTTTGAATAACTTGTTTTTTCCTTTTGTTTATGGACTGTTTTTTCCTTCCTTTTTTTTTTTTTCCCCCCCTTTCTTATTCAACACTATTTATCTGAATACACATGTTTTCTATACAGCACAGTGGTTCTTACACATCATTTAACTATTGCTTCATCCAGCCTGTTGTGAGTAAATAAACTGTAAAAAATGCTTTCTAGCTATATTGCAAGGAAAAACTAGCACTGATAACATTGCTGAGCCTGATTTTGTTGATGTCATCTTGAGGAAGATTTAGTATAGCTTAGTGACTAATACCAGAGATTTAGATTTTCTCATTCTGTTGTATTTTGTGTTAGTAATAGATTTATTTGAGGGAATTATTTCACCTTCCTTGTATTAAGCCGAGTTAAATTGCTGTTGACTGCAGAAAGTTTGCTTGGTTGCTGTCTTAAATTAAATATATTTTTCTTTGTTTAGACAAGCTTGATATCCACTGTGGTTGGGAAAGTGGAAAGAACTTTGAAAGTTAAGATTACACAATAGGAAACACCATAATTAATACAAAAAGGGATTAATTTGCTTGTTCCAAAACTTTTAAGACATTCTTTCTCATTAAATGTCAGCTTTAGATGTTAAGTAAATAGGCATAACTTTTCAAGACTGTAGCTGTTCTTGTAATTTAAAATGAACGGAAAAAACATATGGATTAAATATAGGAACATATCCAGTAGCATGTAATGTCTGATATCTAGACATCTGAACTCTAGATTAGATATTCAGGATAAGCAATCTGCATCAGGGAATTACTTATTGGTGTTTTGTACTACCTATTCATAGAGAGCTTCAGATCTTTGTGAATTGAACACTCCTAAAAAAAAGTACAAATTTAAACATTCATAAACTTGGAAGACATGAAAAGAAACAAAGCATTAGAGAGAACTGAGAATTTAGTGATGCTTCTATTGATGTTTTATCAGTATCAAAAAGCTTTGGTATTAGTATGCTTAAAATGGTTATACCAAAAATCTTCCCAAATCCTTATTAGACCTGATCCCTTCCACTGGCGCCATGGCCTCCAATCCAGAGCACACCAAAGGCTGTTATTCATCAGGCAGGGACTGGTGGCAGTAGTGCCACCCCCTCCACAGAGGTGCCATACCTGGACCTGGAGGTACTACAAGGCAGCAGCAGCAACTGAGCTTTGATGCAGGGGTTAAACCTGTGAAACATGGCCCAGGCAAAGATCAGGCTAAGTCCCTGCACCACAGGGTCAGCACAAAGCTGAGGTATCCCCTTGACAAGGGCAGAAATCATATTTGTTGGGCTAAAAATGATAAAAACACACCTGAAGTTATCATAGCTTAGAATTATGATGCAGTTCATAGATAAAAAACTTACAGAAAGGGTTGGAAAACAAGATAAATCTGCATGAGCAAAATCTATTCTTGTTTGAACTGGAAACATCATATTACACTAGAAACATCATAAGTGTCATAATTGTCAATATTACTAGAGTAGGTCACACTGTAGCTGAGCAAGATGCAAATATCAACTCAATATTTACGACATTTTAACTTTGATTTTAAGAACATGGGTTTTAGTACAAACAATTCTCTTATTAAAATTCAGGAGAAACTTTTAAAACTAAAAGATAACTAGAAAATTATATCCAAAGGTCTGAAATTTCTAAGAAGGAAGGCATCTGCTACTAGAACTAATACAGTCTAAAATATTGTATTGAATGTATATATTTTCACTTCATTGTATTTATTATGTGTGTGTATATTTATCTACTCACATAAACAGATAAACATACAGAGAAATGCCCATCATTTATCCACCATATATGCTGTTTTCTAACCATTTTAACACCAATACAAAATACAGCACAAAATTAAGATTAAACTAATATAAAATTGGAAAGCTTTACTATTTTACTAAGGGTATAAAAAAAATAAGTTCACTCTAAAAGAAAAAATAGTATTCATGTTTATTTTCATATCACTCCACAATCAGAATGCCTCCACAATATACTAATTTTACGATTATTATTACAGCCTTTGATTTTCTTCTCTATTAAGAACATTTTATGTAGACTTTAATATTGCTATTTAAAACTGAAGTACTTATGCTTTATTTTCTACTCAAATGAAAATAAAAGTCAGTACAAATATCTATTTAAAACTGAAGTACTTATGCTTTATTTTTCACTTGAATAAAAATAAAAGCCTGTACAAATATGGCTAAAAACTCAATGTGTCATTCTCTTCTTGGGACACAAGGAATCACGATTACCACTCCTAATATAATGTAATATTCCCATTATACTTTAAATGTGCTATCAGAAATGAGAACAACGCTGTCCTTGGTGGTTTTTTGGACCTAACTCCACATTGAGCTGCTTGGTGTGATCTCTTAGCTAACAATTATGTCAGCAAGAGTTTGGGCTAGAGACCTCACAAGACCCATTCCAATGTGAATTATTCCTATTCAAGACTGAAATTTCCTTAGTTGCTTGACCCTAAGCTTGATTAGAATCATAGAATCATAGAATCACAAAGTTGGAAATGACCTGCAAGATCATCCAATCCAACCATCTTCACATTACCACTGCTACTACAGACTAAAGCATATCTCATAGCTCCTCATCCAGACGCCTCTTGAACACTGCCAGGGACAGCAACTCCACCACTTCCCTGGGCAGGCCATTCCAGTGCCTGACCACTCTCTGAGAGAAAAAGTTTTTCCTCATGTCTAACCTAAACCTCCTCTGGTACAACTTACAGCCATTTCCTCGGGTCCTGTTTGTTACCTGGGAGAAGAGGCCAAACCCCTTTTCACCACAACCTCCCTACAGGAAGTTGTAGAGTGCAATGAAGTCTCCCCTGAGCCTCCTCTTCTCCAGACTAAACAATCCCAGCTCCCTCAGCCAGTCCTCATAGGACTTGTGCTCCAGATGCCTCACCGTTTTGTTGCCCTTCCTTGGACATGCTGCAGGGCCTCAATGTCTTTTTTGTAGTGAGGGGCCCAAAACTGAACACAGTACTCAAAGTACGGTCTCACGACTGCTGAGTACAGAGGGATGATTACCTCCCTGCTCCTGCTAGCCACACTATTTCTAATGCAGGCCAGGATGCCATTGGCCCTCTTGGCCACCTGGGCACACTGTCAGCTCATGTTCAGCCAAGCATCAACCAACAGCCCTAGGCCCCTTTCCTCTTCACAGTCATCCAGCCACTCATCCCCAAGCCTATAACACTGCATGGAGTTGTTGTGGTCAAAGTCCCATGGATTTGTGACAGTCCAGATGGAGGGGGAGCTCTCTAACTGTCTCCACCTGAATCACTCAGGGTATATTCTGAGTAGCATCCCAGACTTCCAGATCAGGGCATAAAATGCCCAGAGGATAACTGGTCTGGCTATTAAACGTAGATGTAAAGAAGGCATTGAGGACCTCAGCCTTCTCCTTATCTCAGTGGCCACATTCCCTGCTGCATCAAGTATAGGATGAAAATTCTCTTTGGTTCTTCTTTTACCATTGATATATTTATAAAGGGATTTTTTATTCTCTTTTACTGCAGTGACCAATCTGAATTCAAATGGTAAAATGCAGAGGATCAAAGGTATGCAATGGGTCAAAGAAGCAGATGACAGTGCAACAAGAATTTGTGCTTGGTTACATGGAAAATTAGCTGTAAACAAGCATGAACTTAATTCCTTCATTTTCAATATTATTATGATATTTAAGAATACTATCTGGTCAAATTCAACTTCCTCCAAAAAGTTGTAAAAGAAAGTCAGTAAAGAAATTAGGCTGCTTTTATTCCTCTTTGATTGATGTTAAACACATACTGAGACTCCATGCAAGCAAGAAGGTGGTACAGAAATTTGAAAACAGTAACAAGAAATAATTACTGATGAGAAAAATGTATTAGAATACAGTTATGCTTTGAGTAGTATGCTTAAGCAAGCATGTTTGATTCATTTAAATACTGTAGCATAATACCTTTACTATTTATGCCAAATGAGAATTTTGCAGTTTAGAACACTGTTTTAGAGTGACTGCAGGGAAATAAAACAAATCAAAGTCACATGATTGGCAAGACCCGAAGAGTTGCCTCACACACTTTTTTCATTAGAAACTAGGAACAAACAATAGAATGGCTACAAAAACCAGTAGATTTTTAGCAGGGAACTCTAGCCTATTTTACTTCAGTGAACAAAATTGCTTTTATGAAGTCCTCTACTTTAATGAATCCTTCTGAGGTTAAGACAGTTTGTTGGCAAAGACAGCTTTAGAGAACCTAAAAAATCCATGATGCTATCACTGCTATGCTCTTCAGAAATACAAAGAAGCACCACATGAGGGTAACTATTCTAACATACAGTATGCTGTGTTCTGCTAAGTGAAACACTCCCTCAGCAGTCATTTGTTTTGCCATTTAATGACTGATTGAAACATCCAATAATGATTTGTTTTTATCTAAATGTTTCCTGGTCATGACATTTGCTCAATACCTAGAAAAAGAAAGAAACAATATTATAAATCACTATTAAAACACTCTTATTTCAATTATTATCATTTAGAAATACAACAATGACTTTATGTAGAAGATTTAGACATTAAATACATTTACAATTTACAGAAAGCTCAAAGAAATACTGCAAAATCACAGACCAATAGACTGGCATTATAATGCATAATGTTCCTCTGTGTTGTTAACACTAAAGCTGCTTAAAAGTTTCTTTTTCACTGTATCTGTAGAAGAGCAATTTGTGTGGAAATTGAGATTTCAATCCCCTGGGTCCTTGTAAGTCTTACAGAATAGAAACTCCTTCAGGACATGCAAAGTAGTGTGCTTGAATATATTCACAGACCATTCCAAAGACAGACTTGCTGAAAAGTACAGTGCCTTCCCCAGCTAGCAGTAACAACTGTATTACCACACATCAAGTCTCTAACAGTTGTATCAGTGTATTTTCACATTTGTTTCACATAAAATGTGGGTATAATTTAGGCACAATTTTAGGTCTTGAAGCCCTTAGATAATTTGAATTCTCTCCTAATCATAGATTCATAGAATAGCTTGAGTTGGAAGGGACTATAAAGACTGTCCAGTTCCACCCTCCCCTGTCATGGGCAGAGTTACCAACCAGTAGATCAGGCTGCCCAGGGCTTGAACATGTCCTTAGATGGGGCATCCACAGCTTCTATGAGCACCCTCACCAGCCTTCTATTCCAGCTCCTCACCACACTCTGATTAACAAATTTCTTCCGAACATATAGTATAAATCTCCCCTCTTTTGATCTAAAGATATTCCCCCTTGTCCTGTCTTTACGAGACTATGTAAAAAGTCAGCCCCTCTCCTACATATAAGCTCCTTTCAAGTACTGGAAGGATGCAATGAGGTCTTACCAGTGCCTTTTCTTCCCTAAGCTAACCAAGCCCAGCTTTTTGAGCCTTTCTTCATAGGAAAGGTTCTCCATCCCTTTGATCATCTTTGTGGCCCTTCTCTGAACCCTCTCCAACAGCTCTCTATTTTTCCTGGGGACGCCAGGCCTGGACAAAGTACTCCAGATGGGGCCTCACAAGGGCAGAGCAGAGGAGGAAAACCACTACCTTTGCCTTGCTGGCCACCCCTTTTTTGAGGCTCTCTGGGCTGCAAGCACACAGTGCTGGCTCATGTCTAGCTTTTCATTCATGAGCCCCGCAAATCCTTCTCCACAGGTCTTGTCCCACTGAGTTCTAAAAGGTTCCTGTAACAGAAAATCTCTTGAACATTTTTACTAGATGGTCCTATCCCAAAAATTTAAACTCAAAAAATCTTGAGAGAACTCTTCATCTGCGTTAGTATGAAACACAGATCTAATTGACCTTGATAAGATAAATTAGAATTTTAGTAACTTCAATCTGTTTAGCTGGATATTGTCTCTTTATATTAAATTTTTCTGTTGCTCTAAATAGTATTTGTGTGTTTTAAGAAAGATGCATGTAGTATATATAGCATAATGATCAAAAACACAAGCCTAGCCAGAGAATTTCAAAGCAGCACTTCAACAATTAGGATGGAATGTTTAATAGTGATTCTGCTCTTGTGATAGTTTTCTGGAGGAACAGATTTTTTTAAATATTCTTAGTAGTGCTATGATTTCTTTGATAGTTCCTTTGTGGCAACAACATAAAAATAACAAAAATTATGCCAATATTCTAGTAGACAGAAATTACTAGCAGAAGAAAGGTTCAAAATTTTCAGTAATCACTCTCATCTATATATTTATGGAAAGTGATACACTTGTCTTCAGCTTTATCAGACCAACAGTTTACCTTCTATTAGCTAAGTCAGAATAGGAACATAGTAAAATTGGTTTCAAACTTCCATTTTACCAGTATCTCCTAAGTATTACCAACATATAAATACTAGACATACATTCTGCCTAGGAATTAACTGCCTTATCAGAAAGCCTGGACACAGACCAGAACATTGTTTCATGCTAGATTTGACATAGGCTACACTCAGAGCTTGCTGGTATTAAAAACATCTTAGATATAGACAAGTAAAATTTGAGCTCCAACAAAGAAGTAAGTTATGGAAGATGAGTTCAGGTCTCAGAGAAAGGTTTCATCATTACGGTTAAGTTAATCCAAATAACCTTGCGCTTGAGAATTACGGTTCACACATAGGCATTTACTTGCAAAAGCTGCCATGTACTAAGTTATTTCTGTATTAAACTAGAAGCATATCAGCTACTAAATTTAAAGTATTCTACTTGGCAGCCTCAGCAAAATCCATAACTCTGAGGCAACCAACCTTTCCACAAAATCCACATGGGAGACAAGTACCTAAGGACTTCAGAAACCTGTAAAAAGGGAAAGAACTACCAGCGCATGCCTAAGCAGTGTAATGCAGTAGAATGCTAGAGTTCCTAAGAAATATGTTCAAAGCAGTAGCTCTGGAAGGTCAAAAGCACTTTAATCTTGTTAGTATGGCATTACATATGGCTTTACTGCCACATCTCTCAAGAGAATGAATTAGGCTGGAGCTGACACTCCATGCTGATGCAGTTAAAATCTTTTTACGTTCAATATAGCTGCAAAATCTTGGTTTGTGATATACAGTATGTTCACTGGTGCTCATTATATGAGTTTAAGCAATCACCTTCCTTCATTTTCACTAAATAATTAAATATTTTTTTCCAAATCTTTCCAAAATTGCTAGCTTTGGAGCAAGAATGTTTCAGATAAACTGCATATATGGCATTTACTGGATTGGATATGTACTGGTCATTTTGTTTTGGATTTTTTTTTTTTTTTTTAACTCAGTATAGAATCATAGAATGGCTTGGATTGGAAGGGACTTCAAGGATCATCAAGTTCCAACCCCATTGCCACAGGCAGGGCCATCAACCTCCATATCTAATACTAGGATGCCCAGGGCCTCATCCAATCTGGCCTTGAATACCTTCAGGGACAAGGCATCCACAACCTCTCTGGGCAGCCTGTTCCAGCACCTCACTTCTCTCTTGGTAAAGAACGTCCTTCTGATATCCAACCTAAATCTTCCCTCCCTCAACTTGAAACCATTTCCCCTTGTCCTGCTGTTATCTACCCTTGTAAAGAGTTGACTCCCCTCCTGTTCATAGGCTCCTTTTCAGTACTGGAAGGCTGCAATGAGGTCACCTCACAACCTTCACTTCTCCAGGCTGATCCCAGCTTCCTTAGTCTGTCAGTAGAAGTAATTAATATTTAATAGACAAGCTAGAGACACAGAGACAATGTAGGAGAGGATGAATCAGCATAATCCTACGTTATGCGCAAGAATCAGATCTGAGACTTTGTTCTAGTCAATATGGAGTGATATATATAGTTAGTGACCTCTGTGAAGGTGCAGGAAACTTGGATAAAAGTCTGAGTGAACCAAACTGAGATTTTCTCCCTATCAGTCATTGCTTTGTGTGGTGAGTACAGTGAAAAATAGGTGTAGGTTGTCACACACTCATGACTGAATGAACACAGTGATCTCTTTACGATTAAACATGGTGCCTTCTACAAAGATGTTATTCATAAATAACACATCACTTCTCTTCAGCACTCAACAATAAGAGGCATAGTTTGTTCTGTTCCTCTTTTACTGACTTGTATTAATCCAATAAGAGAAGCTGGATCTGTTCGAAGATGAATAGTAACTACACAGCACATACGTGAAATCACCTTAGAAATACTGTAATACACAGTCAAATTTTACAGTAATGAGTATAAAGAACAAACACTTCACTTATAAATATTCTTGCCAAAAGACAAGGATTTTTTCCCTAAAGGCATAGATCTGTAAGCCAAAAATAATTATACTTTACTAAATAAGGAGAATGTACTGTCATCCAGGTTCCTAATCACCAGTTTCAATTTGTACACACAGTGAGAGTCACTGTTGCTGAACAGTCACTACAAATAGGTTGTAGAATCACATATTTTGAGCTTAATCTGTAAATGTGCTTGCAATTTCAAAGCAGTGATGTTATTGAACAGCTAAGAATCCTGTTCATAAGAAAGAAATAGGTAGTTATTGAACTTACCTACTTAATGACCAGAGAGTTTGCTTGTACTACAGACTTCAATAACATCACTGCTTTGAAATTGCAAACACATTTATCTAGCTGTCTAGTTGGAAGTCACTGATGTATGGCATACTAGTCTCGACAGACCACAAAAATCTTTTTTCTAAGAATTTATTCTGTGCACCAGTCTATCTTCTCCTATTGCTGATGTTGTAGTTACAAGATCTGAAGTAGAACTGTCAAAGGTTTACCTCCAAAAAGTGGCTTTAGGTGGCTAAAAATTAGGCATGGTAATATAACCATGGGTGCCTAGTTTCTGTTCAGGCATTCAGACCAATGGGCCATATCTACAAATTCTTCTATTTGATTCCTGTAATTCAGTACCCAATGCATTGCACCTTGAGGTGCAACTGGCTTTATCCTTGGAAAGCTGATTTTAATCAAGGCAGTGTATGCGAACTTGAAAATTCTCATTATGAAAGGGTTGTCCCCAGTCACTTGGGAAGGCCAAACATTGTATTCACCTCCCCCCCATAAACCAGAAAGATTATCTGGGGAACTACAGGCCAATCAGCCTCACATCAGTCCCTGAGAAGATGATAGAGTGAAGATATTTATGGGGAGCTGAAAATGGTGACTGGAACAGTTAGCATAGGGAAAACCACGCCTGATCAGCTTGTTTGCCTTCTATGATTAAATGACTAGGTTTGTCATGACTATGATGAAATGACTAGGAAGAAGGGAGGGAAGTGGAAGCACTGATCTTAATTTTTGCACAGCTTTAACTGAATCAGTGTTCCTGTACCCAAGTTAAGTTGTTACAGTCTGGAAGGGTGGACAATTGGATGGCTATAACACAGTCTGGATGGTTGGACTAAGGGAGATTATTTTCTTTCTGATTATCAAGTGCATTACCCTAGACTTGGCACCACTAGTCTCAGAAACCTGAAAGAGGCCTGAGAATGGACTAATTAAGTTGTAAAACCTGTAAAAAAAAATTAAAAAAAAAAATGAAGACACTGAGTAACTCAATTTTCCATGTCTTTTGTCTCTAGTTCCACTCACTACTCTGAATAATATATACTTTTTCCATGGCCTTACTTTTGCTGACAGTGTACATCCAGAAGGATTCCTTCCCCAATCTTCTCTAGACTCAGCTCTATCTGAGTTCAAGTCTAAGCATTCAGACAATGATTCTCTAATCACCTCAGGGGACCGACCTTGCTCCTTCTGTCATGTGTGCTCCTTTTCTGCATCAAGGCTCAGTCAGATGTTCCCTTGCCATGTTTTCTTGTAGCTCTTCTCCTTGACCAGGGATGAATGGTAACGGGAACAAAACTGCTACCAGTTTAAATGGTCAAGGAATGGCTTAAGGTTTTAGTTAGTAGAGTTTAAGCCACTTAAATTCTAGAGTTTAAGTCTAACTCTAGAGTTTTAAGCCACTTTGAAAGTTAAAAGGAAAGTTTATGCCCAGATCTTGGCTTTCAGGGCTTGTGTATTCAGTGGGAGGGAACTAGCACTCTAGACATCAAGTACTTCAATCCAAATGTGTGATACACAGTACTCTTGTATGTTTCTTTTAGCCCAGGAAATCTTCAGAATGGTGTTGAAACTCAGCAAGTACAGCAGAACGTGCCTCCTCTTTTCCTTAGAAATCAAATGAACTTACAGCATGGACATTACAGCACTTCTCAGGAAAACTGATAAGGTAAGTTTTCCTCTTCAAGATGGGAGTTTTCACTGAACCAACACTGATGTGAATGCTCTAATTATTAAACACATTATTAAAAGACATATGCCACTACCTCTACCCACTTCTGTCAGCATACATGTTAGATTTGTTCTCAGCACATCAATCACTTTTGGCTTCTTTAGATACTCAAGCTGCACCTTCCTTTGATGTCTCAGGGAGCACTCCATGAGATTCCTCCCCTCTGACTCTTAAATAGATGAGTCATTCTTTTAGCTGTGTAGTTGCTCTTCTTCCTCTGTATATCAATAGCAAGTAGTAAAGACAGAGCTCTGAAGACTCAGATGCAATTGCTGCCTGTTTGTTGGCAGCAGAAAGCTGTAGAAGCAGCTGTGAAGGTCAGAAAGATAAACCAAACTTTTATTTTTTTGTTAAGTCTGCATAAAAAGCAGAACAGAGTTTTCTTTGCCAGGCAGACAAAATAAACACCAGGTTTTGAGGCTCAGGATAAAGAAAACTGGGCTTCAAACCCAAAATTATAGATAGAAGAAGATGAAGTAAAATTTAAGCCAAGGTTTTGACCTAATTTAATATAAAACTTAAGTATGTTCTTAGTTACTTCCAAATGCCAATTTATACTGATGTCATAGTGAAAAAAAGGACTATAGGGGATATGTCTGACACTGAAAGACCAACTATTTGAATTTTAAGAAATAACTACTGTGCTCTGAAGAAAGGATGACTAAACTTTCACAGCAATAAGTATTTTCATGGTACTTACGTCATTTTTAGGCAATTTTTTAAACATATCTAATAATTGGCTGTTTGAATTAAAATTTTGAATTTCTATACATCATGTTTTAACCTTCAAATCCCTGTTTTTTGTTTTGGATTTGTGTATCAAGGTGTTGTATGGGGGACCTGCAAGTGGAGCAGGGAAGAGGTTGAGAGTGCTCTGTACTGGATGCAGCTTGTTGCAGCCTGATCAACAATGGAGCCACCAATGGTCATAGTTGCTAGTAATGCCTCTGTGAAAGTGCATTTAAGAAAGGGAAAAACGCCTCACAGGCAGAGCGAGGAATGAGGGAAAAAGTAGTGTAGGAAATAGTCCTATGAAGAGCAAGCTCAGAGAAACAGGAAGGGAAAGAGTGGTCCAAGCAGCAGAGCAGAAATTTCTCAGTAGCCCATGCAAGAGCCCACAGTACAGCAGTGAGGCTCCCCTGCAACATTCAGAGAGAACTGTGGTAAACCAGAACTTCAGACTGCAGCCCATGGAGGAGTCCCACACATGCGGGAACAAAAGAAAACTGTGAGGAGTAGGGAACAGCAGAGAGGAGCTGTTAAGAAATTACTGCACCTACAATCACTCTGTGTTGCTTGGAGAGGGGAAAATAAGAGCAATTGGGGAATGATGTTGAGCCAATGAAGAACTGTGGGGTGAGGGAAAGGTGACAGCTTAATTTCTTTACTTCTGACCATCCAAAAATCTTAATTGGCAATTATATCAGTTTTGCCTAAATCGAGTCTGTTTCACCTGTGATTATAACCTCCTTGTCTTTTTTTTTTGACCCATGAGCTTTTTCACCTTACAAGCAACCACTGACAACAACAACAAAAACTCACCATAGTATTTGGAAGGTATCTTAGAATTATTTAGTTAACCTCAAGAAGAAAAAAAAAAATCAACAGGAAGAACAGACTTACAAATTAGTATATCTGTCAACGAGTGCAGTGATAATATTTGTTAAACCAAGAATCCTTCCAAATGAAGCAAGAAGACACTGACCAAAACAATTATCTAGTTAAAAAAAAAAACTTGTATTCTAATTAAATTCATTCTGCAGCAGACTTGGTGGCCTAGTCACTTATAGTTTATACTTCAACATAAAATCACTTTCTGCAAACATAAAAGAATATTTAATTTGAGGCATGTCTGGATTGTACTTAGACATAATGTTGTTCAGAAAACAAAATTTAAAGAAAATAAGGATTAACACCTCAATCATGAAAAAGTCTTTAAGTGTAAGTGATCATCATACATTATGCTTAGTTAGTTATTACTTTGTTATATTGCACAGCTGAGGCACAAGCTACA
The DNA here is from genome assembly GCA_035772895.1 of Perdix hodgsoniae. NCBI lineage: Eukaryota > Metazoa > Chordata > Aves > Galliformes > Phasianidae > Perdix > Perdix hodgsoniae. The sequence goes on from JAPSGF010000076.1 coordinate 3,247,756, forward strand.
TGAATGTTTTAATTAGTTTTTTTTTTTAATATACTCAGTGGAAAATGTATGTATTTTTTTCTTGACTTTTACATAATTGTATATCAATACACATTCAGAATGCAACATTACATTAATTTAGATTAATGAGGATATAGTGATGCTAATTGATTACAGTTCATTATTTCACTTTTAATTTTAATTCCACAATGAGTCACTTGAGTTCTACTTGTCTGCATTGTACCTTTAGATTCTGTAACAAATGCTTAGTCTGTCAAGCCAAAATACATATATGAAGTAGCTTTTGATTTTCATTTGATTTCCTTTTTAGCTATCAAAATTCTAAACACATTCCTCAAAGTTTGTATCCACCAGAGAAGCTGGGTGATGGGCAAGAGGCTGAGAGAAGAAAAATATGGCTGCTCACCCAAAAGACCAAAAGAGATATTCCAGACCATACAGAATATCAAGCTCAGCAGTAAAAATGAAGATATATGAGGAGGGGAGGGTGCATTCATTTAGGAAACCTTAAAAGTAGCTGGATATCACCTGCTGATGGGAAGTAGAGATTTATTTTCTTTGCTTCCATAGAAGTTTTTTTTCATTATACTTTGGGAGTGAGAGGGGGAGTGAGAGAGCCTGGGCACCTGACCTGTATGGTTGAACAAGTCAGACAAAAAAGTAGAGTGCAAGAGGCAAAAGGTAGATCAGATAGATCAGGTGGCCTGTGAAAATATGGAATTGCCATCCAATCTTGCTAGGATAGGGTTAGGAAAGCCAGAGTTGACCAGTAGTTTAATCTGGCAGGGAAATTTTATAGCAACAAATAGGGATTTGACAAGCACATTAAAAAAGGAAATATTTTTTCACTTTAGTCCTTACATATTCAGTGTTACCAATATGATTGAAGAAGTGTATTTTTAGTTGAAAAATAAATAGAAAAAAAAATAGGATTTTTTTTTTTTTTTTTAACTTGTAGTAAAGCATTGCTTTAACTCAAAAATAATTTTGGACGGCTATTTTCTAAGAAAGCGCTAAGAAAGCTAAGTGTGAAATTAAACTGTTCATGTTTTACTTAAAAATACAATTTTTTAAAAGATGACAATATTTTTGCTTGTGTTGCTGCTTCTATTTTGGCAAGAAACAGACCAATTGTACTTATCACTTTTTCAAACACTTTCAGTTGTCTTAAATCTGTTGGTAGCTCAATTATATTTGCCTCTTCCCATTCCTGGCTGCATAAATCATGAGTGTAAACTCCATCTGAATCCTTAAACACCATCCACTCAGTCTCCGATAGTGGAAGCCCACAAAGAAAAAAGTATTCAATTAGCATCTGGAAGAGAGTAGAATTCAACAGTTATGAATGAAGCACTTGTCATTCTCTCTTCAGTTTTATATGAAGACACCTAATACCTATTTATGAGCTGTCCAAGCCTGCAATATAATCTGCAGAGGTTAAATAAAAATCATCATAAGAACTTGAAGACTGATTCAGTTGACACTAAAGGCACTCAGGGAATTATTAAGTTACCTAAAGTTGGCTTACTGAGCTATATGGGAAGACATCTAGATTCCAATACTACAAAGTAAATCTTGTAGTTATTATTTAGAATCCATGGGAAATGAATGACTTTCTGGAGGGTCAGCTACAGACAAGATAGAATGCACTGGGAGAAATGTAAAATAGCAGAAGAGATCTTTGTTAGGCATGATATCTTGATGCCATGATCTGACAGCTGAACAGATTGCTAAAATTCTTTGATTGTACAAAACTTATTTTAAATTTACAAAATTACTGAAGAGTAGAAGTACATCTTTCTTTAAATTGACACATGGTCTTTGTTCATAGTGCCACCAAATGTATTTTTCTGCAGTATCTGTTTCAGTGTAATTAACAGGAATATTTCACAATCATATCACATTTCAGAAACTGTACTAACCATATTTTAAAAAGTATGTACTTCCTGTAGAAAAAAAAATAATAATAATGTACAACATTGCTTTTCAGTATTTGCAATCTGATTTCATACTTAGGTGTTGTAAACTAGAATCACAGAGTCAGAGAATCATTCAATCATAGAAAATCCTAAATTGGAACAGACTCAGAATGATCATCAAGATATATTTCTGAGTAGCATTAAATATGATTTATGACTATTTTTGAGATCGAATCTGTTCCTTCTGGGTCTTAAATGATATCTTCTATTGCCACCCTTCCCTGTCTTAACAATTCCTATTTATCCTATTTATTTATTTTTTGTAAATGTCATGTGTCCTGAATAATTTCAGGAATCGGGAATTAGATGGTCTGGCTAATAAAATGACACTTCATAACAACAACAACAAATCCATTAAGACAATATTATCTCCAATTGGAAGTGATATGGTTACATTGCCATATGGGAAAAACGAAAAAGGTCAGGTTAACATGTTTGACTAAGTAACAGGGTTAGGCAGAAATCCAATTTTCAATACTACTCTCCAGGAATTGATCATTTTTATAATTAGTAATCAATGTAGATGGCAATATTAGAAGCAAAAGCCTCCAACATTAGTATTTTCTTAGAGCCTTAAACCACTCACTGATACTCATTCTATAGCACAGCTTATTCAAGTGGAATATTCCCAACACACTGACTCACATAATCTAATTTTACTGAAGTCTGCTTCACAATTCTGCAGAGCAATGCGTTGCTCTGAAAAGACCTTGCTTTGAAATCAAACTAATTTTCACTTGATTCTGGGCCTTTAAACTTTCTGGTAGGTTATGTTTGCTTTCAAACAGAAATTGAAGATGCTGCACATACAGCTTTGCATCTTCATTTTAAATCCTTACTAGCCCTCAGATTTCTGAAAGCAACTGATTTTCCAGACACTTTGTATTGGATGAATTATTCTTAGAAACATGTCTAAAGGGTATGTTCCGTGGTGAAAGTCCAATATGTTGCATTTTAAGGGTGAAAAAAATCACACACTGCAATTAAGTGATGAAAAATCTATCACTAATTTTTAAGTAATGATTCAGTGTTTATTTATAGTCATCCAGATTATCACAGCACCATTATTCAGAAATAAAAAACACTAAATAACAGTTGCCCTTATAAGGAAGAGTAAAAAATTTTTAGCAATAGATAACTACTTGTAGGAGAAAACAACTACAGCTGATTAAAACAAACAAACAAACAAACAAAAACACAAAATAGCAAAAATAAAGGAAAAAAACACACTCTACCCCTGCAGGTTAAGTGAGCAAGGAAAATGAGCTCACATCAAGCTTCTAAGTTAAATAAAAGTCATAACATACTTGCAGATACATTGTTGCATTGTTCCTTTTCAAATCAGAAGTCTGACAATACAGGTATCTTGCCTTTTGTTAATAATTAAAGGTGAAGACAGTTGTTTCAAAGTCTAGTAGTTACAATTTTTAATGTGAAGCATCACTACCTTACTGCACCACCAATGAACCAAATTTCTATGATACTCAAGAAGTACCATTTAGAACATAGCCCTTTCTGAAAATAATGTTCTGAGAAAAAAATGCTTTTAAACATTTAGGCAAGGGAGTTATATGGATTTTCCTAAATTTTGCTGACACGTCAAGAAAAAAAATGAAGAATACAGCATGTATGAGATATAAATTAAAGTTTATGACAAAGGGAAGGTTACACAACCATACGTATTTTTCCTGAACTATTCTATCTGTTCTGCAGAAAAGACACGTTATTCTTAGCCCTCAAGATGCCTACAGAATCATTTTTAATCTTATGAACTTATGTTATATTCATCACAGGCTGAAATGAGTACAAAAAAAATCATTTTATGCAGAACATATGCAGAAATCTTACAATTTGAGGCAGGCAACTATAAATACTTTTGCAAGAACATTTATGTGACCCCAAGTACATTAAGATTGCTTAAGCTGGATATATCAAAACATTAAGTATGAACTGTTCTGCTACATGCAGAAATATGAATTAAATGCAGAGCACTAAAGTAAATGTCAGCATCAATTTAGGATATCTAATATTATACTAATTTAGTATATCTGTACCCATCAAAATTTTTGGCATTAGTTCTGTACAAATGTAACGATGTAATGACAGCTACACTGTCCAACATATTGGCAAAGTCAAAGTATTCCTACGGTTATGTGCAAACACAAATGATGAGGTAGAATTTATTGTGTTAGTAAAAAATTACTTTGTATGTGCAACAATTATCTATTTATTGGCTAACTTCAGAAAACAGCAATTTTCTTTGCACTATTCAGTCTCTCTTTAAGTGTGTTTCAGCTTAATGTGCAGCTGATTAAAGAAGACATAAATCAACCCTAAAGGTACGCAACACCTTGAGCTTCTTAGCAAGATCAAAGTTCTATCTGAATTAATATTGATTTATCCTCCAAAAAGAAAATGATCCTGTGTCCTTTTCTTTCATTTAGTTGAGGCCATCGCTATAAAATTACAAACATTTAAAACCTGAGAAAAAGCCCTCTCCACTGTGGTAGGGAACAAACTATACCTGTGAATCCATGAGAACAGAAACACTGATAGCCTCCAAGCCTGTTGATGCAGCTTCCTCCATTCAAGCAAGGCAGAGTTTCACACTCATTTACGTCTATCTCGCACAGAGACCCATAGTATCCAGGTGTACAATTACAAAAGAATCTTTAGAAAAGAGAAAATCTGATCACTCAACAGAAGCAAATAACACAATCTATCCTAATACTCTGAAGCTGTATGTTCTTGATGTCAAGCTCTCATCCCTAATCACCATTCATATTAAAATAATTAACAGGCTCTTCCTATTTGCATGTTTCTAAAGCAAGAACAGATATTCAGTGCCTTTTTGAGGTTAGTAGAAAAATACTGAACAATAATTTTAGCTGGAACTACACAAAATAACATAAAGGCTGATATCTTGACAAAAGTCTCTGAGAAACTAGCATTGTGGATACACACACAAGACACAGTATTTCTCTCCTAATTGCACTTAATTTTACTAGTAAGCAGTTACCTTAGAAAATGTCATTCCTGGACATTCTCTTTTCAGAGAGATACAGCTGTCTAACTGAAGATCAATTATCCTATTTCATTTATTTCAAATTTAAAAGAATATAAAAAAATAAGATCACCTCAGAAACAAAAAGCTGAATCAGCAGAATTTGCTTTTTGTTGTTGTTGTTGTTGTTGTAATCTTTGTTACATGCCAAGGCTCTCAACTTTAATACAGTGAAGTAGACTTAATAGATAAATATCTGATTTTTTTTTTTTTTTGGTCATTTATCTGTAGTAACTAACCTGTTTATGAGGTCCAGACAAGTCCCACTGTTTTTGCAGGGTCTTGATAAGCATTCATTAATCTCCACTTCACACAGTGTCCCAGTGAAGCCATGCTGACAGGAGCACCTAGGAAAAAGGATGTCACTGTTTTACTTTTCAGTTTACAATAAAAAGATTTCTGAAAAACACGTAGCATATTTTGAGAGCTATGAATCAGTTCCAAAATTATGTATTTTTTTCTGAACATAAGAAAGTACTTTATCTAATCAAGCTTTCTAAGTACAGTAAACTTCAGCATAGGAAATAATATTTTAATCATTATTAGTTGAGGACTACAGATTCTGTGCTGATCCAGCTGTGAAGGGACTCAGGGCTGGCCCTGACTTGGGGTGGTTTTTACTTATTTTGAGAACTATCCTGGGACCAGCTTACTGCTGCCTCTCCTACTTTAGCTTCAGGTCTGGAATTAGCACCTATGGTGAGAGTATAACCCACTGGGACATTCATTATGTTACAAACAGTAACCCCCTATGTGCTGGGGGAGCTGATAAACAGCACAGAAGAAATAAATCATGATAAGGAGACATACAAAAATAGCTTCAATCCGGTATAAGACTGAAGACCACAAAACTACTCTCTGGCAAAGACTTACAAATACCAGTGACTTGCAAAAAATGCTGCCAGTTCTTGAGTAAATCTGATACCCCTAGTCCTAGAATCCAGACAGACTCCGTGGAAAGACCATAGCAAGCACAAAAGCTATATAACTATGTTGTTATGAAGCTGTTTTATATTAATTTGGACTAGGAATATTAGTTTTATTGTAACTCAATTAGTAATAGCTGTATTTATACATGATTAGATTGTTAAGATTTTAATTAGCCTAACAATAAATTCTTGAGCTCACGTGTACCATGCATTCCTTTTTAACCACAAGAATATTTTAATTGTAATGCAACATGTAATGTGGCAAACTCATTATGAAGAAAAGATGCATTACATAATTGAAGGCCAGCAAACACAATACAAGCAAAGGACCAAAATAATAGCTAAATGGTAAATATTCATATATTGTACTAGGTATCTGTTGCTCAAGTAATTTTCCTCACCTGTAACTGTTAATACCATCCACACAGAGACCTTCATTCTGACATGGATGGGAGATGCACTCATCACTGTTAACTTCACAGTAAGTACCTTCAAATCCTGAAACACAGATTATATGAACTATGAATTACTGAGTTACACCACAATATTTGAAAATAAGGGTCGCAGATCCTCTTGTAAGTTGGATTATCTGAGATCAGGATCAATTTTGAAAATGCAAGTGCTTGAGAAACCTCAGACAGCACAGGAGCTGTTAGAAAAATTGCTGAGAAAAACATTAAGTCCCCTTCTTGGGTTGCAGCTATGTATCTTGTTCTGTATGCTGACTTTAGCTTTCAGACCCTTAGACTAGCTCCTTGGCTTTACCTCAGACCTGCTCCACTGCTGTAGGTTTCACTGGTGATCTGGCATGCCAGGCTAACCATATAGATAGTTATCAGTCCTGCCCTTCTCACCTCATTCACATCATCAAGATGGGATCCTTGATGGTGAGGTTCCTGCTCTGGCATGCCTGATAAGAATCTCAGTTTATCTTTGCTTTCAGAGCAGCCCATTCTCACTGTTCTCCCATTCTAAAATCAGCTGCAGTAACTGGACTCCATCCAAAACAAATTTTTCTCCAAATATTTTCATTCAGAACCTTCAACAAGTTCATTGCCAGAGTCTAAAGAAGCTTTATCATACTTCCATGAGCCAGAAAGTTCAGATTTGTATGGAGTATCTGGACACTGTGAAATGTAACAGAAGAGGCTTTCTTGAGGTGTATAGAACAGTATCAGAAATGAAAATCTAATAAAAATCCAGAGCATAATGAAAGTTTAGAGAGACCAAACTTATTTAAGGCAGTCAGAAAAAGAAAATTTTAACTGATTTTAGGATTTAGATGAAGAAAATACGTGACTCGTTATGATTTCATATGGAATAACCTCTTAAACTTTTGAGATGCTATGTAGTGGAGGAGCATGCATCTCCTGTTTAAAATATCACAGTCGTCACTGAAATACAGAAAAAGGAAACTGGAGGGAATTCATCAGTCTGCTTCCTCGTGACATACCCACTTCATTATGGATATTTTATAGGCTTTTTGGGTTAAATAATACCGAAATTAAAATATAAAACACCATTTACTTGAGTGCTACCGCACACGCTATTCCAGTTCATAGCAAATATAACCACCTTGAAAGACATAAGTGAAATAAACATGGAGAAGGTGTGGTTTTTTACCGTATTTGTACTGGAAAAAAAAATATTAGCTTCATTACAGAATGTAACCATCAATTTTCTATATTATGATATAAAAGCTGTGTGTTTAAGCTAATATTGAATCTTGCTTTTTTAACTCTAATTAACTTATATCTTAAAAAAATCAATCTCATTTTTCTTGATCATATCTGCTGAAGCTAAAAAGACATTGAATTATTTAGATAAAAATTTGATCTACAACTTTAAAAAGCAACCTTTGAACTTACACAGAAACTCAAAGTTAACCTTGATGGCAAATTTTACAGAACATTTCAGCAAAAACCTTTTGCCATCAACTTAAAGTATTTAGCAGAACATTTAAATCCACTTAAAAGGACATACAAATATTATCAGTGCTACTTAATTCTATTTTACATGATTTTTGCATGTCTAGTATAAATTATTACGTCTGCTGAAAGGATATGTCAATCAAACCACAGGTTAATTAGCCAGTTTCACAGAGAAACTTGTGGAAATAAATACCACAGTACATTGCTTGTAGAAACAAGATGGATCAAACCACAAAATATATATCATTATATTAAGATCAAAATATTTGTAATGTTTATTTTATGAATGTATTTGGACAAAAAAACAATCATAACACTTTCAAATCCAAAAGAATATTCAAAATGATCATTAGGCTTAAGAAAAGAACTACCTTGGTAGTTTATTTGCATTAAGACTATAAGAGACCTCCTGGGTCTAACCTCCATGGACCTGCAGTTCTTGTATTTTACATGGTAGTCAAATGTCATTTAAAGGGCACTGCAACATATATTGATATATTTTCTGTAAGTTACAAATACTGTATATGTATGCCCATGATCTTCTGGGGGTATTTAAACTAAGATTAATGTATTGTATAGACACAATTTTTCTGTAATGCAGAGGTTTTCAGTTTATTTCACTTGGGGGAAAAACAGATGTTTGAAATTTAAAATGACTTAAAATATTTAAAATGTCAAATATAATACTGAACCTAATATTGTTATTTGTAAAGCAATTTGAATATCTAAGTAAGCATTCACTTTGTGTAGCCAACAAAATAATACTTAACTGGTAGTTTATATGGCAAATATACTTTATTAATTGAATTACAAAAAAAGTCATTTTAAGCAAACTATTCTGTAAAGTAGCACATTACTTCAAAGCCTGAATATATGCATGTTTCTGTAATGTATTGTTACAGTAACAATATTTAGTACTATATTTAAGAAAGTAATATGCACATTTAGATGCAGCTATTTCTGCCTTTGCTAGTGCAAATCAGTCAAACTAAGATCTAGACTGTAAATCAATACCACATGCAAATGATTTGTTGCAGCTCTCCAGCCATATACTTTAAAAGGTAGCTACTGCAGATTTCAAACCTGAGCGACATATTAAAAATGCAATTTTTGACCTTAACGTTTTGTTTTTTTTTTTAATGTGCAAAAACTAAAAGCTTTCTGAACTCAGTTCAAATTACTCTGAACTTCTAAATGAGAAGGAATATCTAATCAATAGAGAAGAGCAAATGGCACACATTGCCACTTTTGAAAACAGAATTCCATTTATCCATTAGCCAGTCCATGGGTAGCTGCTCAAAATCTCCAATATTGAGTTTAATAAATTACCCTAATAAGGATGGATAAGGAAGTTGTTGGTTTTTTTTTTCAGCTGACTAGTCATAAAGACTAGTCAAATGTTACTGTAAATCCAGTACTTGTCATGTCCCTGAGACCTGCATCCCTAAAGCTCTGGGTGGGGACTGGGGTGGTAAATCCCCCCTTGCTGTGAGAACAGAGCAGGTCTGAGACCGCCTCATGAGACTAATGTGTACAAGTCTATGGGGCTGGATGGCGTGTATCCCAGGGTTCTGAAGGAGCTGTCTGAGGTGGTTACTGAGCCACTCTCCATCATATTTGAAAAGTCGTGGTTGTCAGGTGAGGTCCTGGATGACTGGAGGAAGGGTCACGTCACTCCCGTTTACAAGAAAGGGAGCAAGGAGGGCCCTGGGAACTACAGGCCAGTGAGTCTCACCTCTGTGCCTGGGAATATCATGGAACTGATCATCCTGGATGACATGCTTGATCACATGAGGAATGGGCGTGTGATCCATGACAGCCAGCACAGCTTCACCAGAGGAAGGTCATGCTTGACTAAACTGGTGGCCTTCTATGATGGAGTGATGGCATTGATGGACAAGGGAAAGGGGACCGATGTCATTTACCTGGACTTGAGCAAGGCCTTTGACATGGTCCCTCACCACATCCTTATCTCCAAGTTGGAGGAATGTGGATTTGATGGGTTTACCACTCAATGGATAAGAAACTGGTTGAAAGGCTGCAGACAGAGGGTGGTCATCAATGGCTCTATGTCCAGGTGGAGGCAGGTAACAAGTGGTGTCCCCCAGGGGTCTGTCTTGGGACCGGCGCTCTTTAACATCTTTATCAATGACATCGATGACGGAATCGAGTGCACCCTCAGCAAGTTTGCTGATGGCACCAAGCTGAGTGGTGCAGTCAACACAGTTGAAGGAAGGGATGTCATTCAGAGGGACCTCAAGAGGCTAGAAAGGTGGGCCTGGGTGAACCTGATGAAGTTCAACACAGCAAAGTGCAGAGTTTTGCACTTGGGCCGGAGCAATCCCAGGCATCCATACAGACTGGAAGGAGCGGTCCTTGAGAGCAGCCCTGTGGAGAAGGAGCTGAAGGTCTTGATAAATGAAAAACTTAACATGAGTGAGCAGTGTGCCCTTGCAGCTTGAAAAGCAAATGGTATCCTGGGCTCCACCAGAAGAGGGATGGCCAGCAGGGACAGGGAGGTGATTGTTCCCCTCTACTCTGCTCTTGTGAGACCCCATCTGGAATACTGTGTCTGAGTGTGGAGCCCCCAGTACAAAAAAGACAGGGAGCTGTTGGAGAGGGTCCAGAGGAGGGCCACAAAGATGAACAGGGGACTGGAGCACCTCCCCTGTGAAGACAGGCAGAGGGAGCTGGGCTTGTTCAGCCTGGAGAAAAGAAGGCTGCAGGGTGACCTTATTGCAGCATTTCAGTACCTAAAGGGAGCCTACAGAGGGGAGGAGAATCAAGTCTTTGAAAGTGTAGATAATTGCAGGACGAGGGGAAATGATTTCAAATTGAGAGAGGGGAGATTTAGGTTGGACGTCAGGGATAAATTCTTTACAGAGAGAGTGGTGAGGTGCTGGCACAGGCTGCTCAGAGAGGTTGTGGATGCCTAGTCCCTGGAAGTGTTCAAGGCCAGATTGGATAGGGTCCTGGGCAGTCTGGTCTAGTATTAAATGGGGAGGTTGGTGGCCCTGCATGTGGCAGGGGGGCTGGAGATTCATGATCCTTGAGGTCTCTTCCAACCCCGGCCATTCTGTGATTCTGTGTAGATCTGAAAATTTGAGAAATGAGTAAGAGACAGACAGAATCTCATTGGTATTACAGAAGTTTCAAGTAGGATCTTCCTTATAGAGTAGTTATTCACTTTAAGGAAAAAAAAAAAAAAAAAAAGATATAGGGATACAATACTTAATTTTAGATTCACTTATTTATCACTGAAGGGAAAAACCTTTAATTATTTTTGAGGAATTGAAATATGATAGGTGCTCCAAATCTAATACCTCCTTCTGGTCCCAATGTCATAGGTAGATAGTGGTGATATGACAGTAGAGGCTGAGCCTTCCTGCCAAAATTCAGTTATATTTTGTTGCTGCATGACAGATGGCAGCAGTGAGGCAGTTTGACAAAGTGGAATCTGACAAAGAAGTGCCTATGAAGCAAAGGTCTGTCAGTGAATTCCTTGGTGCAGGAAAAAATGCACCCATTCACATTCATTTGTGTTTTGCTTAATGTTTATCAAGATCAAAAAGAGAATGTGATCATGGTGAGATGGTGGTGCATTTCAGCAATGACACCACTGTAACAGCTATAAAACAGTAGGTCACCTTTGCTTATGCAGATTTTTTTACAAGCATGGAATAAAGGCTCTTCTTCATTGCTGGCAAAAATGTATAACTATCATGGTGACTATGCTGAAAAACAGTGTTTTCTACCTGACAATTTGCTCTATCAAATAGTGTTATTGTGCTTTTAATATATTTTCTAGTTTCAGTGGAAATAAATAGCATGCATTACTTTCAGAGCAATCTAGATGCATCTCAGAAGTAACTGTTCAAGTAATAGCAGTTTCAGGACTTTTAGAAATATGAAGATGAAACACAAGGACTTTTCAATTGGTTATGTATAAACATTTAATAGTCCAGGTAGAGTGGAGGTGACTTCAGTAATATAAACATACCCACATTCTGTGGAGAATATTGCAAAATTGGCTTGTCTAACCTTTAAGTCTTAATTTTTTCACTCTCAAGAATCAAAGTACTAAGAGATAATGGCTGTGACAACAGTCTCATAATTGTTTGCAAAATCTATGCAGTCAGAATGATACATTAATATCATTTTAAAGAATTTCCATCATCCTCTGGTAATTTTGATGTAAGTATCAATTGATGAAGTAGAAAAAGCTGCTATTTAAGCTATTGAAATTAAGCTATTAAAGCTGCTTTTGCTTCTTCTGCTTCTCCGAAACACTGGAAATAGATGCTACATGTCTCAATTTTGAATGATCTTCAATGCAGAGGGTAGACACATCTGTTGTTATTGTTATGGCCACTTGCACTTTTTCATTTCAGAGAAATACCACAAAATTTACCTTTCCAGGCAACAAAGAGGACTTATAGGATTTTTTATAAGCTCTATATATCTGCAGAGCATTGTGGATTTTATTTGTAAAGTATCTGTTAAACAAGGTTTGCAAGAAGTGGAGATATCGCAATAACACATATCTATGAAGTCTTCACATTTTTAGACACAGTGCTTCATACTATATCAAAATACATATTGTTGAACTCTTGAGTATTACATTAGGTAATTCTCTTAAGTAGCCTGTTTCACTGTTAGCTGAATCACTGTTTGTTGCCTGTGCTTGTTGTGGTTTAACATCAATATGTAACTACGCCCCATCACCTTACTCTCATTCCTTCTCCTTATCATAACAGGAGAAAATGCTATGAAAAAACTTCACAGGTTGAGATAAGGACTGGAAGATCACTCACCAGTTACTATCATGGGAAAAACAGACTTGACATAAAGGAGGTTCGTGTAATCGTTTTCCTATTGCTATTATCAGACTAGAGAAGTGAGAAGCAAAAGCAAAATTATGACACCTTTCCCCTCACCTTCTTCTACCGCCTCTCTCCAGCAATGCAAGGGAATGGGGGCTGCAGTCAGTCACAGAATCACAGAACTGAAGGGTCTGGAAGGAACCTCAAGAGATCATCAAATTCAATACCCCTGCTAAAGCAGATACTTATAATAGATCACATAGGTAGGCATCTGGTTTTGAATATCTTTATAGAAGAAGACTCCACAACCTCTCTGGACAACATGTTACAGTGCTCTATCACCCTTACCGTAAAGAAATTCTTCTGCATGTTATTACAGAACTTCCTGTATTCAAGTTTTAGGCCATTGCTCCTTGTCCTTTCACTACACACCAAGTAGAGGAGCCTGGCCTCGTCCACTTGCCTCCTATCTCCCTTTAGATACTTATAAACATTAATCAAATCCCTCCTTAGTCTTCTTTTCCCCAGGCTGAACAGACCCAGGTTACTCAGCCTTCCCTCACAAGGGAGATGTTTCAGGCTTTCTATCATCTTTGACCATAATACTTCATCTCTGCTGCTCCTTCATGGTTACTCTTTGCTCCTGTTCCATGTGGGGTCCCTCTCATGTGCTGCTGTCTTTCTCCAGCTGATCTTTTTCTTTTCTCCAGTGGAATCTCCACGGGCTGCAGCTCTTCAAGTGCTGTTCCAACATATCTCTGTACCACAGGGCCCACCCTTCAGGAGCTGCTCTTCCTGCTTCCTACTGCTGCACTGTAGGCTCCTCCATGGCTACATGGGGGAGATCCGTGCTGTGTGGTGCCCATGGGCTGCAGGGGTCAGTATGCTCTACCATGGGCCTCTTCTGGGCTGCAGAATGCTTCTGCTCTGCTTCTGGAGCACCTTCTGCCTTTCTCCTGCACTGTACTGACCTTTGTGGCTGCAGGGCTTTTCCTATCATATTCTCAGTCTCCCACCTGCAGTTGTGCAGCATTGTGTCCCTATCCTAAATCTGCTCTCTCAGAGGCACCCTCAGCATTGCTCAGGGCTCTGCTCAGGCAGTAGTGGGTCCCTTTTGGAGCAGCTGGAGCTGGCTCTCACCTTATGTGTGGCTGCTGTGATCTTCTCAGAGGCCACCCTTGCAACACTCTGCTACCAGAACCTTCCCACAGATGCCTAATTCAGTGCACATCTACAAAATTTACGAAATTGTGCAGGTAGTTGACACAAGTATTAAATATCTGCTGTAAAAAAAAAAAAAAAAGTATTATTCTAGATTGAAAACAAACAAACAAACAAACAAAAAACAAAAAAAAAAACCCACAACCTTCCTTGCTCATTTATATAATCTCATATGCTGCTATATTTTGCAACTCTTGATAAAACAGATTCAAACTATCTAATTGACTGGATAATTAGCTACATATCATGCAAGTCTTTTAATCAGAATGTCATTGGTACTAAGTTGGGTATCTTGGAATATTCCAACAATGTCAGTTGTGATTACCCTTTGTAATCAGATCTGTAATTCTGGCAGGCTTATCAGGAGAGAAAGAAATACACATGGTAAAAAAAAAAAAAAAAAAAAAAAAAGATCTGAGAAAATGTATTACCATGAAATGCCTTCAATTAGATTTTTTATATTTTACTGTCTCTGTCTCTCTTGCTTTGAAACTCATTAATAAGTGACTGCATTTCTTTGAGCACTATTAACTCTTCATAAATTTTGCCTTTTAGCCCTTTTCAATGCTGAGATATTTTTACATTTCCAAGATTTGTTAGTTATGCATTTTACTGGTTCAGATCTCTCCAGCTAGCTCCCTGAAGATTTCTGAAGATTCCTAGCTAAAAAGTTTCAAGCATCCTTGAAGATTCCTTTAAAGTTCCATAAGAATATTGGCTGCAAGGTTTTTGTATTCTTGAGAAAATTTGCAAGTATGTTTGGAAGAAAATTTTCAAACTACATGACTCCTTACGGATCCTTCCTGAAAAAGGCTTCAGGATCAATACACTGTATTAAAAGCTGTTTTTTCTTGTTTTCATAGTTTCAGTGTTATATTTTCATTCAATAAGTAACTCACACAGCTTCTCAGAGATTTTTTTCAACTCTGTAACTTATGGTAACCTTATTAGTAAAAAATCCATGTTATAAATATATTTATATGTTAATGACATGTATAATGTTATATATATATATATTATATACATATATAATGACATATATGTTAACATATGTTAATATATGTTATGATAACATATAATATATGTGTTATCCATGCATTTTTGCAATTCAGTAAGCAATAAGATGAGTGATAATACTGTGATCAAATATTGTATTTGCTATCTTTGGCTTCTAGGACTCACCTATAACCTGACTATTTTTTATGTATTTTTTACGCATTGACTTCAATATCCTACTTAAATCCCAAATTCATTAATTCCATACTTAATATTTTCCGTGCTGCAGTTTTAATTAAAGTATTCTTTAATTCCCATACTGAATTTTATAGAGATATTTAGCACAGCTGAACTGTTCCACCTTAGAATTTCTTGTACACTGCAGGAGAGATTGTGGCTTTTAAGCCATGGGCCAGGAAAGTTTTAAGTATCTGTTGTGTATGAAGACAGAGAGCAACCTACATTTTCAGTCAGTCAAGGGAAGATTATTCCCCTGATGGGCCAGATCTTCCAGACTTCTCAGTAGGAAGAACCAATTCCAACTTGGTCCAACTTTTGTACTGTTTCTGCCTGCCTGTTTCGTTGATTTGGTTTATCAGCTCTGCTGGTCAAATTCATTTCTACCTCTATCTTTCAGTAACAATTGATTCAAAAATCATAATTTTGAATGCTGGAGTATGAACAACCATAGATTTAAAAGTATTGTAATACAAGAAATTAGTATTAGGAAAATTGATCACTATTTTACTTGCTGCAATTCATGAAGGTTTTATTGTGCTTTGAAAAGTATACATTTTCAATGAAAATAGTAAGTTCAATATGTATTTGCAAATATTCTGCAGTGCAGACAATAAAGATTGTTAACTACATCAGCTCTTACCTGTTTTGCAAATGCACATGGGATTTCCATCAGCTTGTGCCAGGCAAGTTGAGTTGTTTATGCATGGATTGTAAGGCAGTTCACAGGGACTGAAACGCTGATGGCAAAAGTCACCAGTATAAAATGGAGGACAAATGCATACAAACTGTCCCTGTTTAACTGATTCATAACAGGTGGCTCCATTCAAGCATGGTTTGGAATCACATTCATTTATGTCTTCACTGCAGTCTGGACCTGTCCATCCTGCTGTACACAAGCATCTGGAAAAAAAGAAAAAAAAAGAAAAAAAAAGAGGCAAAACATTGGGCAAAGGAAAACCCACAATTTATTCCAATTGATTCCATTTCTATAAAAAATTATCAAGAGTCCACTGTGAATAGCTTTTTTACTATCAGCTTGCACTACGAGAAAAAGTTATATTGAGGTTCTTCTCCCACAGTTCATTTATGTGAAGACAAAATGAGTTACTGTGAGTCACTAGATTTATCCACTTGAAATTATATCCAGTTTATTTATGCTGACAGAATCACCCGTGAATCTTTCCTAAGCTGTTAAACAATAACCAAAATTGAATGAATTGAATGAAGAATCCTTTTTTCATGACGTTCCCTTTTTCTGAATGTTCATGTGAAGGGCTGATAATGACAAAAAAGAAAAGAAAAAGAGAAAGGAGAAGAGAAAGGAGAAGAGAAAGGAGAAGGACCAAAATCTACATTTTATCTTGCCATTAAGAATTCAGTTTCATGAACTTGATAAGTATGTTTTTATTTGCAACAAGAATATAAGGTTCTAAAAACTCAAAGATTACAATTTGCTTACGATTTCAAAGTTTACAGAAAACATTTCCTCATTAACTGCAGTAAATGAAGAGTCTGTTCTGCATTCTAGATGTCTAACTAATGAATTCAACTACACGCTGCCTGCACATTTAAATATGACTTGAGCTTATTCAATTGTTGAAATGAAATTTGTCCAAGGCACAAAATATGAATGTAATGCCTCTCTATATCAAAGCAAGACATTATTTAAGGCCTTCTTGTTTTACAAAGTTTCTTTGATAATATATTTAATTTTTTTCATATATTTTTGAGCCACTAAATGCTGTTACACATAAAGAGTAGGCACTTTGAAAAGTATGCACCCTTTTTCCTTTTACTGAAGATTAACCTGCAAATATTTTGCTGTACAACAGACAATGTAAAAGATTAACTAGAGCAGCTCTTGTTTTGTCTGAGGTTGCTTCCAGGCATTAGGCCATTCAAATATAGCTTGATAGTTCTACTTCGATAAAAGAATGTTTTCTTAAACTGTAAGAAGAACATTAAATGAAAGGCGCAGGTATATTTGCCAAAATGAGAACTTGGCCACTTTAAAACAAACTGAGTGTTTTCTTTGGAATGTTTAATTTTCTGTGTGATTGGTTTGTGGGGTAGAACATCCATGCTGCATTAAATGAAATGGTTATTACTAAGGAACTTTATCATTTCAAAGTCCCGACTCCTTCAGCAATGAAGACACAAAATTAGGTTACTGCGCCTTATTAACATGAAGAAAAATAGTCTTTTCTAAAAAGACCATTTCTTTCATTATGTTAGAAAGCTAAGATGATTTTTTGGCTCCTCAAGCAAGCAAATAAATAATTTGTTATTAAGGAGATCATACACAAATAAGACAGTCACTGATCAATTTCTGGCAATTTTACCAACTTCAAAACTCATATAAAAAGTTCTGTGAGTGCTAGTAGAATATCATTAATGTTTTCATATAGCTGTTACGGAGCAAAATGTAAATATGAGAGAAGTTCTTTGTGTTTATTCCTTAATTGTTTAGAAAACATGTAAACATTCAATTTCTTTTTTTTAATTGATAATTGGTATTTAAATAATGCCAAGCTTTATAAAAGCAAATCTTTACAGGGCCTTTCTTATAAGAATATCAGTATTTGTGAAAAAATGTCAATTTAAAATTAGAAAAGCAACAAATTGCTAAATAGAGCATATTATACATCTCCATAACAACTATGGAAACATACAACTTCATTACAGTTACGCAAATGGCATCTTATGCTTTCTCTCTTTTAAAACACCTGTTTAAAAGAATAGTAATAAGAAGATTACTCGTGTGAAATATCAAGAATAGTGTTATACTCTTTCTTCTCTAATCTGTCAGTTGTGAGAAGAACTTGAAAGTTATTGAAATGGTATTCCAGTTTTAAACAGCAGAACATTCTTTTGAACAGAATAATTTATAGCATTTTCATAAAGACAAAGCATGTACCAGCAGATATAATAAGACAAACAAGATTTAAACTGATTTAAAATCCTTAATTTTAGTTAATTACCCTTCCTTCAGAATCTGTATTAAATATTTGCTTTTGAATAACCAAATTTAAACACGTTGATATTCCAAAATCAAATAATACACAATTATATCTTTAAACAATTTACTTAGGTTGTAATATATACCCATATATTGCTTTAAATGTGACTTTAATATAAAGATCAGCTTCTGAAAATATAAGATGTTAACTTTCCATGTAGATTTCTCAGAGTTAAAAATTGCAAGGTGTAGTAAGGAATGGTAACCACTATTGTCTATTCTGGAGAAAAGAAGGCTGAGATCCAACTTCATTACTCTCTCCAGTTTCATGAGGAGGGGAAGCACGTAGTGCTGGTCTCTTCTCCTGGAAGACAATGACAGAACATGTGCAAACACCACATACCTTCAGGGGAGGTTTACATTAAATTATGGGAAAATTTATTTACTGTAAGGGTGGTCAAATATTGGAAAAGCATTCGTAGCAAGGTGCTTGATGCCCCATGCTTGTTGATGTTCAAGAGTCATTTGGATAATGCTCTCATTAATACACTTTAACTTTTGGCTAGCCCTGAAGAGGTCAGGCAATTGAACTCAATAACATTTGAAGATCCCTTCCAATGCAGCTGCTCTATTCTACTCCATTCTAGGCAAATCATAGGTAAGAGTTTTAGGAATCACAGAATGGATGATGTTGGAAGATGTCATTAGCTCTCTGTCTGTGAAACTATTACTTTGCACAGCAGAAGAGAACACTCTCTGCAGTTTTGGGTGATGCAGTATAAGGACATAAAACTGTTAGAGAGTGACCAAAGAAAGGCTAAGATGGTAGAGTCTTGACGTATGAGGAAGCAAGCTGAAGCCCCTTGGTATGTTCAGCCCAGAAAAGAGCAAACATGAGAGAAAAGAGGCCTCATGGTAGCCTACAGCTCCTCATGAGGGGAGTGGAAGGGCAATGCTGATCTCTACTCTCTGGTGACAGTGGCAGGACCAGTGGAAATGGCATGAAGCTCCATCATGGGAGGGTCAGGTTGGGAAGAAGTTCTTCACTGAGAGGCATGTCTGGCACTGGAACGGGCTCCCCAGAGGTACGACATCAAGCTGATGGAGTTCAAGAAGTATTTGGACAACACTCACAGACATAAGGTTGGATTTTTAGGTGGGCCTGTGTGGAGCCAGGAGTTGGACTTGATAATCCTTTTGGGTCTCTTCCAACTAAGGATATTCTATGTTTTTATGATTCTAGGTTGCTGGAAATCAGGGTCAAGAAGAGCAGGTTGTTCAGGTTTGTGCCCAGTTGGGCTTTGAGTGTCTCCAAAGACTGGAAAGCTCTTAACCACTCTGAGCAACATGCTGCAGTGCCTGGTCTCCCTCACAGTCAAAAAACAATTTTTTGTGATTAAGGGGAATTTCATCTTATTCACCTCATGCCCATTGTCTTTTGTCCTCTCACTGGATTGCACTAAGAAAACTCAGGCTCCAACTCTTTCATTTCCTTCCATCCATTATATATACACTTTGCTAAGAGGCATTCTGAGGCAAAGGCATCTTTACAGCAACCTATTTTGAATCTCAGAATTCTAAAGTGGTTTTCTATCAATTAGAAAAGCCTACTGGTGTGTTCATTCCTACCTAGATCAGCTAAAAAATCTGGAAAAATACCAAATCTTAACAAAAGCAGTAATGCAGATGATTGCACTTGAGCAAAACACATTCCAGAAGGAACCATTCTTTCTTTCAAATATCTTACATAAGAAAAACAGAATAAATTGGCATTTTGAGCCCTAGTTCCATACTTATATATCAAAATACTTGCCATCTAACAGATAACATCTGAAAAAAAAAAAAAAAAAAAAAGATGATACATGGATGATAGAAAAAAAAAGAAGAAAAAAAGCAACACAAAACCATCTACAGTAGAACTGTTCTTTCTTTAGGGGTTCAGTCAAAACTACTAGAATCCTGAACTGAACCCACGATAAACTCTGCCCATCATTCACCTACCTTTTTATTTGATAGGATCTTGATTAGAATGGGCAGTATGTTCAATGAAGTTTAGGTCAGCCTGTTAGCCAGACAGTACATGCAATAATGGTCCATTTTATAGCTAGTTTGTATTCTCTAGTGCATCGAATCACGTCAGCTAGTAGCATGAAAAGCTGCAGTGCTCAGTAATAAATTTAATCCTTGTAAACCAGAGGCTATTGATTGTCTGAAGTAGTAAAATGAGAGCTTTCTTTCCATACATGTAAGGTTTTGAATTTAGAATACTGTTCCATAATATGCATCAAAATTCCAGACATAGATTTCTAGTCACCATAGAGGCCTCAAAAATTCATTTTCTTGCTCCTATTTCCTGCACAAACATTTTTCTTCTATGATAGTTTAAACATTCTTTGTTCCTCAGCCAGCTGTGACCCATCTTATATACTCCATCTTGAGCCTGTAAAAGCCCCATTATGAGGCTATCTCTGATATGCATTTGGTGCAACTACTTTCTATGCCACCCCTAATGTTTGCCTCAAATTCTCACATCTCTCCTACTTTCCTCCAAATTCCATCTTGAGTCTCTCTTTATCATCACTCATATTCCTTCTCAATCCACTTTATTCCAAAACTTTCCATTTGTAAGCCATTAAAGCCATTGGCTTGACCTGAGCTGTGTATCACTGTTTTAACCCCTGTGCTTCAGCCCACTGACTTCTGTCACCTCTGCTTTAACTTCAGCTCAGCCCCTCTGAGGTGAGTCTATGCCTGACAAACAATGTCCCTTGGTGTACAAGCTGAGGGATTAAGGGAGCACTACAAAGCTGTAGCTGGTTACCCAAGAGAAGGAAGTCAGCTTTTTACAGGGAAACATAATGACCAGAACAGCCTATGAATGAGAATGATAAAATCCCTCCCACATACGTGGGGCTCTCCCTTCTAGCAAAAACTTCCAGATGCTGATATTTGTCATGACCTCTGTTGCCATCCCCACCCCAGTTCTTTTTGAGAAGGACTGAAAATATTGACCTCAGGACTCAGACACTGGCACTGATTATAACACAGAGAGAATGTTTTGACAGTGATTAGCTTTCTTGCTTAAGAGTTTTAGAAGTAATACTGATGCTTTTCTGTATGAGATCATTTTGACCATTAGACTGTTAAAACTCTCATTGGACTAACAATCAATTCTTATTGATACATTCCCTCCACTTCTGTTTTGATATACTGTGCATAGTGGGGTTCCACTTGTCCTTCCAGATTATGTAGTGTGCTTGAGTACATTGCAAGCAAAGACTAGAAATGCTGTTAGATTAGTTAACTGTGGTGCTACAGCACAGTAAGAAAACTCCCACTCATTTTGTACCAAATACAAATACAACTATAGCAATAGTTTAAAATGCTATTTTCTGCCCCACTCATACAAATTGCTCGTGTGTGTATGGATGGGTGTGTGGGGAGTGGCATTATATATATATATATATATATATGTATTTAAAGCCTTGATCAGTTAAGATACTACAGTGAGAGTACACAGAGAAGCAAGAAATACCTTTTCATGCTACACAGATGCCACCTTTTCATATCTTCAACAGAAATCAGCATTGTTAGCTCTTTTCTTTGTTGAACCTCCTAGGGAAATCATAATTTCTTCCTTGTTAAAATCAAATGAAATTTTTTCCGTTGGAAAATATTGAAATAATTACAAGTTGCCTCCAAAACTTTCAGTAGAGGGCAATCTCTTTCAAAAGATTGTGCTCAGAAGAGCGCAAACACTGAAGAGTTCTAATAAAGAAAGAAGCTACGATATAAGTAAAACTAAACATTAATACTGTCACTCGAGACATATGGCTTGGCACCCGAAAATACAGTATTGTTTGACATCAACAGTCTTGTTTGTAGACAACGACCAAATAGAAAACATCAAACTGCCTTCAGTCTTCTTGAAATTCTTATTTTAGACATGATAGGAATCCACCAAAACTGAAAATAAACAAACAAACAAAAATCATGTTTTGAGGGTACTTATTTGCTTTCATTACATTTGCTTTCCTGTTTTACTTACTGCAATCAAGATTTAAAAGAAATAACAATAAATTAATTTTAAAGTATCAAATCATCCCCTAAAAAATTCCATCTCTTAAAGTCTCTAAGTTGAATCAGAAGGGCATCACAGTCAGTTCAGTTTGGGAAGTTGGAACACAATTAATAATAAAGAAAAAGAAAGATCTGGCTAAATTTGTGTTAAGTATGCAAAAGTGCTAATTCCTTGAATTACTGCTGATCTCATATAGATTGTATATTCTGCCATATGAAGGTGCTCTTTTGAGTAACACGATCTATCACATAAACTTGCTTTAGACTTGCCTCTGTTCCTGACAAAAAAGTAAAAGAATATATTCCTTTTTATCTTGCCATTTGTTTTCACTTACATCAAAACCTACATTCTTTGTCTGTATGTCCTTTCATCCCACACTGCAACAACAACAAAGTACCTCAAGACTGCTTCCAGCAGTCTAGGAGGAAACACATACTTTCCATCATTTTAACAGGCAATTCTTCTCCAAATACTGAGTGAAAACCTCTTTGTGAAAACACAGCATCAGTTAATAAATACTACGGTGAACATAACACAAAGCTTCGGTCTCCAGTATCTTGGATGTTAGTGATTCACTTCAGTAGAGAAGAAAGAAACTTTCTTCATTCCTTTAAGAACAAGAGAAAAATAATTGCCATGGTGTGCCAGGAAACTCACATTACATAAAGTTAACATTAGAGCTCAGATGTCTAACAAATCACCTGGAAAACTCTTCATCCTTGAAAGATTACTGAACAAAAGTCTTCCATGTCCCTAGCTGCCTGTTTTCTCGCGCTCTTCCACCTTAACTTAATGACAATCTTTGATGAAAAATCTGGCAGTATTGGTTTACTGTTGCACCTGTTGGAATTGGTCTCTTCAGTTCCATTTCCCCTTGGAAATCTCTTCCTCTCCGCTACAGTTCAATGTAAAGCATGTAGTTGATTCTGGAGATTGCCTCAATGCCCTATTTTTCAGTCTAGTCCTGCTCTGATATTTTCTAAGTTACCGTGCTTTAGCACAGGTTTTGAGATTAATTCTCCTTGACCTTGGAAACGCGAAAGGAAGAAGCATGTCACTGAAAAAATAAAAACTGCCACCAGCAAGCAGGTAGGAGCCCCTGCAGGCATTCATTAAACTTGGAAAATTCAGCAATGCAACAGTAGGACAATTGACCTCAAAGCTCTTCATGTAATGCACAGAGATGGCACTGACTATCATAAAGAAAAATGAAATCTTCAGGTGTACTGCTAACAACAAAGGGTAACTTTTGCTTTAAGGAAGTAAAGGAGATTGTCTGTGGTCTGTTCTTAACCTCACAGGTTTGAGAAATGAAGAACAAAAATAGGTAATTACAACTGCTAATCTTTATTAGCACAACAACACGTAGTAGAAAGCAAGCTGCAACTTTGGAATTTTATAAAGAATGATACATGAATATTATCTTGAAGACAGATTACTGAGATATTTAGAACATTTTACATGAAAAATAACTGAATGCAATGAACAATAATTCAAAAGTCTACGCAAATGACCACTGCAGAATGATCCAAACTGATTAGACAAAGATGTACCATTTATCTCCCCCCTATTTCTGATTGTTTCTAAACTCTGAGTACATCTTTGCAGTTTAAGCAAGATGTCTTTATGAGCCTTCTTCAATGTTCTATTTTTTTTATCTACTTTAAGGATAGTCTCTTGCCGTCTACTTTGGGTCTACTCAACCTCCAAGACAGTAAATAAGAGAAGAAACTGTCTTTGCTCAGCCTCAGTAAGGCACTACCAAATCCAGTAACAGCACTGGGAAACAACATGAATTAAATGGACTAAGGTTCTGAGTTGAAAAAAAAAAAATTTTACTCTTTTTCCTAAATTCCAAATACAGAATACACTGGATATATTACGCCTAAAACAAATTAGGTGCCTGTAAAGAACATCTGTTACAACTAAGGACCACTGTAGTATTTGGTATAAAACATGTCAGGTCATTCGGGCATCAGTTAAGAATATAATACCCATTTCTACATTTTAAGAGCACTAATAAAGCATTTTCAAATATTTGTTAATACATAACAAATTTTATGTGGTGAATCATTTAGCATGTGAGCAACACTCACAATGATAATTAAACATTATAAACTCCGCATTTCAAAGTAGCCTATATGAAAGTCTACAGTTTGTCATTGACAGATTATTTGAAACAGATTAAGATATCTCTGGTCTTACATTTGTTAACAGGATAATAAAG
Organism: Perdix hodgsoniae; assembly: GCA_035772895.1. NCBI lineage: Eukaryota > Metazoa > Chordata > Aves > Galliformes > Phasianidae > Perdix > Perdix hodgsoniae. The sequence goes on from JAPSGF010000076.1 coordinate 3,272,206, forward strand.
TCATACATAATATGATTCAATTTCAGGAAATTTCACCTTTGTTAATGATCTAACCTACTAGGTCAAATTATCATCTCTTTCTGTTCACCTAATCTTGTACAACAGTATATGAGGAAGAAACATAAAACGGTAAAACTAAATTTAAAGATCGCTTAAAATAATCTTACTTAAGTTTACCTACCTACCTATGTATGTATATATGTTCAAAGGCTGCAGTCACCATTAGCTGTGCAGATTTCCCTACTACAGATTCTGTTAGAAAACAAAATTTGTCTTGCCATGTCTTGATACCAAGCCTTTCAAAAATTGCTTTCTCCTTAAAAAGATTATTGTTCTGATAGAAAACTATGAAACCAAATGACAAAAATAACTTGCAATTGGTTTCCAAGAGTCAGTTATGTCTTTATGTATCTTTGAGATAATACAATCCAACTTTCTTCTCAGGCTGTCTCACCGAGTTATTTTAATAGAGTAAATTGATGAAAATTTTATGATGGTCCCTTCCTGTTATAGAGTGAACAAACCAGGAGACATGCATAGCAATACTTGTGGGTGCTTGTGGTGTGACTTTTAAATTTGTGCTTCCTTTTTTCTGCGTGTAACCTTCAAAGACAAAGTCTTCCCATTTTCACTGTGATAGATCTCTTTCACACATTCAAATTGGCATTTGGTGGAAGAAAATATGGTAATTCCTGATTCTTCCCTCGTCTGCTTGCTTTTGCTGAAAGACAGTGTTGCTTTATAGAAAACCTATAATAGCATACTATCTGCAAATTTGCAGTTTAAATAAATTGGTTTTTATAATATTTTAAGTGACCTCTTGGAACAAAGAAGTTCAAATCCCAGGTAAAACCAAGATGACAATTAATGAAAATTTAATTACGTGTAGAAACTAGCTGTAGGGGAGACAATGTAGATTTCCTAATTGTGTAAATTTACCTATACTAGAAACATTTCTTGTAGTTTATACATGCGTACACGTGTTTCATGTTGTTCTATCATATCTATATAACAGTTCATCTTAAAGATACAGTTGTTTTATTTGAATATTTCAAGTATGTATTTTCTAAGCACATAATTACATATAATTGCTAGAATACTTTTAAAGTAGAAGTAAAATTGCTTACAGAAATGATATTTCATTACTTTTAAAATTACTATAATCATTTTAATATGAGAAAGCTCTTTTTTAATTTTTTTTTTAATTTTTTCAGCCATAAGCCACATACTGCCAGTATCACGTTAGACTGCATGAATTCTACTCTATTAATAGTCTTGTGAAAATATTTTTAATGTTATCCTCATCATCCCAGTGATCTGAAGACAGAAATACAGAAGTCAATGCTGTATTACATTACTGAATTGCTTCACATACTAAAACACAGTAAAACACGAGGCTTCATTTTCTCCTCCTTATCTCCCAAAACAAAACAAATTATAACTAACATTCTTAGTAACGAGGAAATTGTGGCTTTCATTCAAAACAGAACATCTCATAATTTAAGATGAAATCTTGCTTTTATTTAGGATGTGAAGTTATTTCAGAACAAAATAGTACAGGTTACATTATAGTACTGTGGCATTAAAACTGACAAATTTATTTATGAAAATTTTGATTCTTAACTATTAAATTGCTTTAAGATGATAGGTAAAATAAACTATGAAGTTTATTGCTCAACATATTCATTTTATTAATGACTTTTTTTCAAAGAAAATAAATACAGATATAACTGTCAGTGGTTTACGGGCCAGTTTGGCCCGGTTCCGCGACCAGTGGGGTGAAAGGATCTGCAGATCTGCGCCTCCAGAAAAGGGAAACAGGGGACCCCAAAATAATTGAAAACAGGGGTAACAATCTGAGGTGAAACAAAATAATTTACTAAACATAGTACCAGCAAAATATAATGAGAGAGAGAGAGTGCGCGAAAGCTGGATAGGTCTCACCACAACACTGAGGTGAGACATGCAGTCCAGTTGAGCCGATGAAGAAAAGCAGATGTAGAAGCACAAGCGAAGAAGAGAACATCAGGTGACCTTGCCAGAAGTTACATCTCCTTGCTGACCGCATAGCCCCCTGGAGAATGTAGTTCTTCTCCTCCAGACAGGCACCCGGAACTTGAGCATCAACAGTCAAACCCCCAGTGCATTACATGATGTTATGATGTGGAATGCGGATAACCAAAAATCATAAAACCATGACAATAACAGTAAACAGAATGAAGAGCTACACGCTGTTCTTCGTGGAACAGCTTTTTATCCATCCTGCATGGTTCACCAAGATATAATGTCAGGAGCACTACTCTTAATATTTTCCAAACTTTGTTCCTTTGTGCATGCATTAGACACTGCTGATGCATGGAACATCTATCCTACAGCTAACAGTGACTGATGGTTTTCCCACTCATTTCTAATTTGCTGTTTTAAAACTATCTGTACCATTTTTCGCTTGCTTGATTAAACTTCATATTTTACTAAGGTTCCCAGGAGAAAAAAAAAAGTCAACATGATTTTAGGGAACTGTTAAATGAAGGGCAAAAGAATAAGCAAAACTGAGCCTACTATGAATCATTTGCAACAGATGAGAATTATAACGGATTTGGATTCAAAATAATGAGACAGTAAGTCTGTCTTGAAAATTCTTTCGGCTATGTTCTCCTGTCATTGCATTATTCTTATCCATTCTAGTTTTAATTATTTTCTCACTAAAAGAATAGCGGTGATCGCATTTTGATTTTTTTTTTATTGCCCTGAGCAGCAGGCACAGAGAGGAAAAAAAAAGTCATTTTCATATCAATATCATTACCATACCACAAGATAGGGAAACTGACTACCTCCGAAGATCAGTCAGATTAAAAACAAACAAACAAAGAAAAAGAAACAAACAAAACCAAAAAAAAAAAACACCTAAGTTACATTCTCTCTCTAAGGATTATACCATAACTAGGCTATAGCAAAACAAATCAAAGAAACAACACTATCTGTTTTCATTTGTACTGAAAGCAATTCGGAATTTTTTGTTCAATTGTTTTCATTAGACTATATCTCATAATGAACACAAAGCTTTATTCCTAATTATTATAAATACTGGTATAATAAACATCTTTCTGGGCATATATGGATCTTGCTGTTTTAAATTATCTGAATTCTGAATGCATACAAGAACTGCAAATATAAAACCCTACATTTCACATGCATGAAGAACTGGACTAGAAAGGAATCAAAATGCAGAATGACTCATTAATTTATGTTTTATGATTAAAACTATCTACTGATTCCAAAATTTTGAGTGATCTACATATTAGAACTGATGAAAAATCTGACTGATGACCAAAAAAAAAAAAAAAGATAAATGCAAAAACATAGAGGCAAAAGAGACTTTGGAGATGGTCTAGTTCTGGATCTTGTCCTGCTGGGTTTTGACTATCTCCAAAACATTTATGTGCAACATATTGTAGTATTTAATCACTGTTACAATAAATAAGTTTTTATTACATTTAAATAGACTATTTCACATTTCCATTTCTACCCACTGCTTCTTGTCCTTTGGCTGAACACTGCTAAAAAAAAAAGTCTGTCTCTGTCTTTTTTACCTGTCCCCTCCCCCTGATATTTACACACACTGACAAAATTATCCATTAACAAGTCACGTCAAATGATATCAAGTTAGTCAGACATACTTTTCTGTTTATAAATCCATGCTCCTGATCACATTCTTTCATGCTGCGCGTGGAAATGGTTTCCAGGATTATTTGTTCCATTATCTTCCCACAAACTGAGGCTGACTGCGCAGTAGTTTCCCAGATCCACCTTGCTTTTCTTGAAGAGAACAGTGACATGTTCTATTTATGGCCTTCCCTCTTCTGATCTTGTTCGTTTCTATTTTCTTCTTTACTTCCATTTTTTGGCTTTCTCCTCAAGAACCTTTCCCAATCACCTAAACTTTGCAAAGATAATCAGGAGCAGACTGAGTGATTCCCTCAGCAACCATGGACACGTTCTATCAGGTTCTTGCAGCTGGGAGGCTCTCAATACCATCATCTATCCCTTCCAGTGCTGCTTTGTGGCTGAGCTTCAGCTGATTCTGATGCTTCTCCAGACAGAATTTCCAGTCCTTCCTCTGTTCTCAGGTCTCTGAACCTATTCTGCAACTGCAAAACCACAGATAAGGGAGGAGCCCTCACCCTAATGTTGATGACAAGCTTCTAGACTTCATCATCACAGTCTCCATTTCCCAATCTCATAAACACAGACTGTGCCTGTTTTTTCCTTCACTGTGCTTACAGTACCCCACTCTCCCTTCCAACCCTTGCAGTTCTGTGATTCTGAGTTGTAACAGTTCCTACTGGGAGCTATTTGGAGAAACCTGACCACTGGGACTGCACTGTAACACTTCTGAGAAAAAAATTCTGTATCTGCATGTGCCAAATGACTGTTTGCTAAGTTTGCCTTTTGCTTTATTTTTGTATGCTAGCAAAGCAGTGAAGCAATTTAAGAAAAAGCACCTTACAGCTGATGACTGTGAATTTCTCAGTCAGAGCACTGAAGGTTTATCCTCCCTGACACATCCACTGAATCAAAGGCGAAGTAGAGGAGATGGAAGCAGAGATGGAGCAGAGGCCTCCAACCCATCCATGGAACAAGGAGGCAACCAAGAAGTACACTGTTTGCTTTGGAGTCTGAGGGATTTAGGACAGAAAAACTACAATAGAACAAAATGGGTTTGGGTCATCCATCCTTGAGCTTGTGCTATTCAAGGGGAATTAAATGTCAGGCAAGATGAGTTCAAAGAGGACTCAGGCATCAGTAGGACTTAATAGGATGGTTTTCTTAACTTCCCTTTTCTTAGACAAAGCCTTGTGAATAAGACCTCTTTAAGCTTCACTTTCATGAGCATCCAGAAATGAAATGTGTTAAAGACAGCTTGCAATTTTCTTTTACCCCCAAAATTTCCTCTTAGCTAAGCATCAGGACATTTTGCAGACTAAGAGCAGGACAGAACAGTCCTAGTGAGCTAGGTGAATCAAAAGGCTTCATGGATCAGAAAATGGAGATTTCAGCCAGCAAGAATTTGGCAGGAAATGGCTGTTTATCCTTTTAAAAAGAGTCTGTCTCATTTACCCTGCAGTAGGGCAGCCTGATGCAGGCTTGGTGCTGTGATCTTGACAGTTGGACTAGATGATCTTGTAGGTCCTTTCCAACCTTGTGGTTCTATGATTGTGATCCACTACACTTAACAGTACAATTCTTGTAACTTCAGTCTTGGAGAAGAAGCTGTTACTCTTTCAGTGATCTCTGGAGCTGCATAGTCTGATGACAGGCTATCATAGCTCATTTACTTGGATACGCAGATCCTCCTTCAGAGCACATGTACCTCCTGCAGGCACAGACACTACATCCCCTGACCACAGTCTCAGCAAGAGGCCCCAGGCTTCTCTGCAGCCCCAGTGCTGAATAATTGCACCCCTTCTTTGGGAACTCAGTCTGTTCTGTGGTCTTTGATGTGCAGGGACAGTTATTCCAGTGGGAAGTTGGGGACTGTACCCTGCAGCATCTTGCCACCATTGCTAAGCATATGGAGTCTCTGACAATTTCTGGCCCCCTGTTACACTGCTGTCTCTGTTGGCTGTGCTCTAGGCCAGTTAGTAACGCATGCCCTCTCTTGCACTTGCTCCAAAACAAATGCTTGATTCTCCCTTATGAGAAATCAGCTGGAAAAAAAAGCTGAAAGCCTATTTTTTAAAATCAAGTAAAGTTGACAACGAGGCTTGTGAAAAGCTGCAACATCTTGCTAGCCATTACAGCATTCTATAGCTGTCCCTTCCCAGGAGCAGGAGGCTTCCTGAAGCTCCTCAAAGAAATTCAGAAGTTCTCTGATGACTCCAGATGAAGTTCCCAGAAAACCAAGAATCTATCAATCTGCATCCCAGAAACCAGCGTGCACACTGCTGCACATTAGATGCACTCATATTTGTATATTATTTATATCAAAAGCGTAGAATTTAACAGTATTTTGTATTTTTTAACCTACGCTATGATGAATTTGGGTAAGTTTTAGCACATTTCATGCACTCACAATTACCACAGTTTTAGAAATCATTTTGTACTTCTTCCATTTAACAAATGTTCAACAAGCTGATCATTTCATGCCTCTCTGGGGGTCTGAAACCAAAAGATTTTATAAAGTTTTTTATTTAAAACACATCACAAAATGATTTAATATGCCAGAAGGAACAATGCTACTGTTTGAGAAGTAAAAGTTGATGAGCTGGCTTAGTGCATTTTCATGCCTTGATATTTCATAAGAAATTTTGTATTTCATTAGGATTTTAAGTAAAAATGCAAGTATACTTTCAGAAAACTGTTAAATAATGGTCAAAACTTCCCCCCAGTGCTTCAACATGTCAGTGACTTTTTAGTACATACTACTGAGCAATATTTTCTTGTTTGCCTCAGGCAACAGAAAGCCTAAAGCTGATTTCACACAATGCATTGTAATAGACAGCACACTACACATTTTCAGTTGTTAGTATCATTACCAGTGATAAAATCAAAAAATACTTGCTGTCTTTGGAGGAAACACTTGTTTGTTCCTCCTCAAGTTTCTTTAGATAATTCATTACTATACCTCCCTACTGGCCAAATAAAGCTTTTGAAGATGAGTTTGAGTAAGAGACTCATACATAATTGGATAGTAGCATAAAAATAAAATTATGAGTCACAACAGAAGATGTCAAAAGCACAACAGTGAAATATTTTGGGAAACATTTCAGTAGCAAGAGAGAAAGAGCTTGCCAAAGAACCCTGAAAAAATGCCAGTTTGGAAGCCAGATGCTGCCTACAAAAAAAAAGTTCCAGAGTTTGGCATCTGGGACTACTAAATGCCAAGCTGATTCCCATCTGTAGGAAAAGCTGTTTACTGCTTCTGGGGAAGAAAATGCAAGAAGGAAAGAAGGAATATGGCAGTAGTTTAAAGGACTGCCAGTGAAAACAGAAGGCAGACTGAACTCAGCATTCAAATTAGAATCATATCACAATTGACTTTTTATTTCTGTGATAGCTTAAAATCTCTTAATTCACAAATAAGCATAATCTTAAAAATATAGTAGACTCACATAATCATTTAGGTTGGAAAAGACCTCTAAGATCATAAAGTCCTACCATCAGCCTACCGCTGCCAAATCTACAACTAAACTGTGCCCCTGAGCACCACAAGTATACATGATACATAAATATGCATTCTCTTACTTACAGGTCTTTAACATATTGAGATAACCTGGGAATCACCTGCTTCTACAACTTAATACAGAAGAATTCTTGCATAGTTTTAAAGAAAGTGCAGAGACTACTTTTAACTTTGCTAAATAAATTTTCTCCAGAAAAGGAAAAAAAAAAAGAATGAAACAGTATGCTGTTTTCTGTACCAATAATATAATCAAAACTCATGGTACACTGAACACTTCCTAATGAAACGACTAGCCATTTTTTAAGAACTCTGACCAGATAACTGACAGTTACACTAATGAAAAAGTGGTTTTTGATTTTGAAAAGATGACTTGGTTTCGAATACTGTGAGAATCCTTCTTTGTTTTTTTGTCTCAAAGCTTGCTTCCTAAGGTATTTCTTGTGATGAGACTGACTTGTCTAGGAGATGAGTGATGGGTGTTGCCATGGGGCAATCTACATCACCGTGTGGACAATGTTAGCTGTTTGTCTCTGGAAGAGAGTGCTCAGGACAGTTTACTGGCGGAAGATCTGGCCTGTGATCGAAACTCCAGCTTGCTACGGGAAACTGGGGGATGATGCAATTCTGTACTGTGTGAAGGCAAGGTACAAGTTGGCGCCTCCCTGCTCCCTCTTATCTGCTGGCAAGGCCAGGAAGATAGGAACAAAGGAGTTTCCGCCGAGACCGCAGAGCCAGAAGCTGCCACTCCAAGGAGAGCTGACTCAACCACTTTGGATTTGAGCTGTCACTCCAAAGACAGCTGACTCGGCCACTTTGAAAGCACTGAAAAGGGGCCATCATCACCTTGTTCATGGTCATTGCCGTCGTCAACAGAACAACAATGCCCGACGACCCACCATTCTGAAGATCAAAGACTGAACTAGGAACCACGCTGGATCCATGGTGGTGACTATCTCCCTCTCGCTTCCTATAAAGACTCCTTGCTTCTTCTTTCCCATCTTTTCTATCACCCTTCTTCCCTTACCCATTACCCTAATTCACAATAGCGTCCGTCCTCCCCTTCCCCATCTCCCTAATTAACATCTGTAATAAACTGGTCGGATCAGCATTTGAACTGTTGTTTCTTAATCTCATGCCGGGTATACAGATATTAAAAGAACCTCCTCTCCCTCCTATAAAATGGAGTGAGACAAATACTAACAAGCAAAATGGTGAGTCATGGGGTGAAATGTATGGACTGACAAAATAACACGAAGGAGACATTAAATCTAACTCTTGTTGACAGTATGGTTATCTAAATAAATGATTGAGTACAGATGAAGAAAGATATACCTTCATCTTTACCTGTATAGGTACTATGCTAAATAAAGATACTAGTAAAGGTACTATTTGAAGAAGGACTACCAATAAATACCTGAACAACTTGAGGCGAGTTAAGAACTCAAAAGTCCTCCTCTACAAACACACCTCTCTACTTCAAATGGAGTCTAAATGGTAGTAGGAAAGCCGAAACCTCGTACAGAATAGGAGAACATGAATAACATGAACCTATGGGATTAAGCCTAGGTATACAGTACACGTGGTTAATTCCCTAAGTTTTAAAGTCATATTAAAGACAAGCTTCAAGTTATTCTATATAATTATAAATGTTTCATCTATAAAACTACATTGCCTATTATTTTGCTAGAAGAGTTATTTAAGAGATTTTCACTTAATGTTTCTCCAAGTTAAGGTAGTAACAGCAAAGGAGACCCAAAAGCTTTAACTAGTTTGTTGTTAGTAAGGCAGAACCTTAGATGGACCAGTAAAGATGGTGCAATAGAATAGAGGAGAAAATGGGAATTCAGACAATAGATTCATCTGCCTGTATGTGATCAGAGACATAACTGGAGAGTTTATGCTGTTGTGAGAATTGCAGGAAGGTTCATGGTGTACTCGAAATACATGCAGCTGTAAACTTACTTATTTGCTGAGCCATGTGTCAGACTAAAAACAGAATTTTTGGTTAGCTAAACTAAAACCAGACTGAAAACCAGTCTTGGGCAAAACATTTGACACTGTCCCTCACTAAAGCCTTATCCCCAAAATGGAGAGATGTGGATTTGATGGATGGATAAGGAATTGTTTGGATGGTCAAACTCTCAACTCCCTTATCTAAATAGAGATAAGTGATAAGTGGTGTTTTTCAGGGAACTCTACTGGGACCAAAGATGTATTTAACATCTTTGTTAGTGACATGGACAGTAGGACTGAATGTATTCTCAGCAAGTTTGTGGATTACTTCAGTTTTCATGGTTTGAAGACATACAATCCAGGGGTACTAGATAGAACTACATGACTTCTAAAATCTCTTCAACCCAAATCATGCTGTGATTCCAAACACAAATTACATAAAAAATAATTTGCATTTGACAATTCAACCTTAACTATTGATTCAGGCTTTTTCTTATTCTAAAATTCTTAGCCTGATTTTTTTTTTAATTATGCATCTGCAAAGATCTTTCTTTCTCACTATTAGCACGCTCTTTATATCACTATCAAGGGAATCCATTAAAAAAAATATTCAGTTTTGGCATACTTGTTGACCTTTCAGTTTTGTCAGCAAGTTTACATAGCAAGGTTAAAAAATGAGTAGTACTAGTTAAATAAAATGTTAGATAATTTTTTAACTGCTAATTATGGTGTGCTATTTTTCTTGTTACCAAAGATTAAGATTTGAAACTTGGTAAAAATTTTTTAATTATTTTTTTTATTATTTTTATTATATTCTTTCCTGTTTATCTTTCTACACAAAATGTATTTTTATGCTATTGAACATAAATATCTAGTTTTTTAATAACTATTCAAATGGAATTGAAAGTATTTAGAGAACGTAAGAAAATGAGGATTATCAAAGGCACATTAACTACTACTAAAAATATGTTTGTCATCCATTCCCTTAATTTAAGTTAGGAAAAACAGCAATATCAGTGGTGGGGTTAAGTTCAAACAGATTCAGAAAATTCTGAATCTCAATAGCTGAACTTATACCAGAAAAATGAACACTGCCAGAACACGGACATAGGCAGTGTCAAGATACGAGACAACTGCACTATTTGTCATTGCATCCCTAAAGCAGCGTTTGCATAGATTTGGCTGAGATAAACTAGTGCTCATTGAAAGCAATAGCTAGGCACAACTCAAGAGTTAAAATGAGCCAATGATCTTTTCTATGAGGTGAATAAAAACAAAGTTATCCTGTTTTAGAGACTACACTTAATTTTAAGGATATGGCTGAACGTCATTGAGATCAGATACTCAGCACTTGCCCTGCATAGCTATCAGGAAAATAAATATTTTATTTTTTATTATTATTATTAAGAAAAACAGTAACAGAGAAGGAAAAAAGTCTTTTTTATATGTTAAGAATAAAAGTAAAAAAAAAGCAGAATATCTTATTATCTACAAATATACATAGACTAGAGTAACTAATGACTGAAATGAAATTGAATTAGATAATAAAACAAAAACATTGGTCTAGTCTTGTATTTGTTGTGGTTCCAAAGTCTCAGGCTCCCAGTCTCAATTACAGGTATCTTGGAAGAAGTTGTGTTTTCTTTGACTTATCATGAGGTTTATACATAATGAATCAGTGCTATGTCTGATATGTCAAACAGGACAAATAGCTGTGAGGAAAAGTGTGTAGCGCATACACTTTAACTGATTTTTCCCACAAACAAATTCTGCAGCAGTTCAGTACTTGACAAATCCAGAAAAAGTACTTTTTGAATTTTTTCCTTTATTTTACAACAAACTTGCTCTTATGCTGTTGGTCCAGCTATTAAAAAAAGCTAAAGAAGCCAAGTTACCTTCTGCAATATATATCACACTTCAAGAAGCTGAAGGAATAGGCAAAATGTAAGGATAGGTAATAGCCACTGCAAAATATTCAAACACCATCCTTGAGGATGCTGAAACTACATTAGCCTATGTAATCCACCATAACATGCAAGAATTCAAATTGCCATAATGTAACAGCTAATCAGAGATAAGCTTTTCATTAGATGTCTAAAAATAACTAAAATTTCCACAAGAAAAGGAACTCCATAAAAAGCCCTTCAGCAATTGTTTTTTTTATGTCCCTCAAATAAGGGAAGAAAGGCAATTTAAAATATTTTAACATATTTTCTCAACTACACTAGTCTTTTTTGATTACTCAACTGAAAAAGACATCTACCAAAAGTATACATCTAACAACATATATAAATGCTGTAAACTATATATACTATGTACATATAAATTAATATCTCAATATATAAATTCATGTACAGAAAATGTAAAAAAAAAATCACTAAATTCCATATGATTCTTCTGACATTAAGAGAAAAAATAAATCAATTTTAAATTTAAGAGACTAGGTAAGAACACCTGCAAAGTTAGAATTTTTCCTTTCATGTCACAAGTGAGAATTGCATTTAGCCAAACAATCTTGCTTTTCTCCTTATGAACCCCATAATCCCAATTATGTAATTACATCAGGGTTGATAATGAAATGATTTAAATAAAAAAGTTATAAAATTAACAGACAAGTTAAAATTGTCCTTGGTGCTAGTAAAATTGTTTGCCTCTAACACTTTCTTCCTGTTTACAGACTATATTAACAGGAACAGTACCACTGTGCAGCAACTATACTGTGTATACCCATTACATTGTTAACTATTATTACGATTTTATATTCAGAAAAAAATAATTGTTCTAGTATTGGCATCATAATTTAGATAAACTTGGTATAGATAATGTCTGGCTATAAATAATAAAATTGATTCTTTATGGAGTCTTTATTCTCATAAAACACACATTTCTTAAAATCATGAATGTGTGGATGAAATAAAGGACAGCATTTTGTTAGAAATAAGGTTAGCATCAAATCCTCACATTTTCTTCCAATGAGGCAGTAAACTTTAGACAAATACTATTTTTTGTCATTTTAAGTCACAAGGTGGCAGCAGTGATATAATCTCTTCATCTAAAACTGCATAAACACATTCACTCCCACTACTTTAACTCTTAAAACTTCTCCATTGCTTACAGGGCATAAATGACAGAAAGATCATGTATTTTCTTTGACAATGTGCAGTTCCAGATTACTCACTAAGTGTTTTGAATTGATGCTTTGTTTTTTTTTAATTTTCCATCAACAATTCATTATGTTTGCTGACTTCAAATGAATGTGCAGTGAAACAGTGTATCCATGACAGCAGTTGTTTGCTCATCGTTCTGTAATAACACACCATTCACAGAGCTGAGAAATAAAAGAATAACTGGATACATAAGCTTGTCAGTTCTGGAACATAATCATATAGTGAGAAGGTGCAATGCTTACCGATAACTGTTGAAAAGATCCGTGCAGGTGCCATTATTTCTACAAGGCTCTGAGTCACATTCATTTGACTCATATTCACAAAATGTTCCTTCCCATCCAGGCAGACAAACACATTGGTATCTCTGCAATGCATGATGGAAAATAAATTCTGTTACTTCTTAAAATTTTAAAAGAATACATTTACAAGGGGTATTATTATTATTATAACTGCTATTTCTTATCTTCAAATGGGTGATTCAGTGTTTTAAAACTCAAAAAAATCTATAGTCAGCTTGGCCAAATAATTTGATGAAAAGCGGGTAGGGTATGAAGCATGAGACATTACTTCCTATCTTTTCGCATCATCAACTTGTATATCAAAAATAATTTACTATCTCTTCCTCCCTTGATCAAGAATTTATCTTCCATAAAACTACCTTGCCTCATATGCCTAAAGCACAGGTATTTTCAGGTATTTATCTTGAGTTGCATTGCTGAGCATGCAGTCCAAACAGAACTAAATATAAAATAATTTATCATGGATATGTTTAATATTTTTAATTTGAAATTGTGCATGAGAATCTCAATTGTACAATAGTAGACAACTTACAACATAAGAACTATTGTCTCTTTTCAGGTGTATTACACAGTAATAAAAATAGCATAATTTAAAGTATTCTACCTCTGCAGTGGCAGTTCTTAATAGATTGATGATCAGATGTGAATGCAAAATTTCTGATTAAGTTGAATAAAATTTTTCAGCAGCACGTACATCCACCTTTAAATGGCATATATTATAGATTTTTTTGATCACATTGCAAAGCTATATCAAATCGCAATCACACTGTATTATTGTCTCAAGCCTCAAACTTATTAACTTGTAACTACATGCAAGGGAGTGTTTGACAGTTTCACAGAAGTTAAAGCATAAAGCATCTTCTTTCTGCCTATGTTCTAAAACAAAAGAGAAAGGTGAACATCTGCCAAATTGAATATTCATTGGAGATGGGCAGCACAGCAAACACTTCCATTCAGCAGAAGTTTTAATTGCTTCTTTTGTAACATGCTTATTTCTAACAAGGCTTCTTTCTATCAGGAGTTAAGAAATGCTTTAATGGTAAGCATGACTAATGCATATTATTTCATTACTTGTTAAGCATTGCAATAGGCTTCAGGGTAGATTTTAGAACCTATTAAATTCCATGTAAATTGGAAAACATTAAGAAACAAACAGCAAAAGAGTTTAAGGGTTTTTTTTTTTTAAAGCTAGCTACATAAATAAGCTGCCATAGCATGAAGATCAAATGCATGATGTATTAGTGTTCCGAGAGTGCAGATCTCGCACTGTTTCAGCCATCTGTACTTTGGAAACAGACATATACGACTGTGTTTTAAAATAGACCTGGACTATGAACTTAAATATGGTAAACAGGAATTTCTCAATACAGTTTAAAGATAAAGGAAGTGTCAGAACTTTGGAACAAATGCATGTTACTGCAATTATCCTATGCTTTTCTACAAGTTCCCATAATATTCTTACCCACTTCTGACAAATAAAAGCTTAGAGTATTGAGTATTTTATTGGAAGACAGACATCAAAATTAAAAAGTAAGGTAATTGTCCAAAAACAAGCTTGGCATGGTTGCTGTGAAGTCAGAAGGTGTGAAACAGCTAACTGTTTCCAATATTCAGAATTAAATTACATACACATATGCTTCTACAGCTGAAGTCAGCTCTCATGCAAATGAATATGTATATAATACATTTGTGATTTGTATTTCTCCCGACTCACTGAATCTTTTTTGTGCTCAGTGACTAGCAAACACATGAACTTGGTTAGGATATATGGATAGATATGGATTCTCTGAAAGCAACAAGATGTATTTTAAAAGCCAGAATAAAAAAGTGCAGGCTTTCATCCTCAGTTAAAGTAGGGCATTAAGAAAATTAGAACTTGTCAACAACTTCTTAACAAATAAAAATCAGAAAACAAATAATTTTGCCAAGGAAAGGAAAAAGGAAAAAATTCTGGGATAGAAGACACAGATGTGTGGGCTAGTAATATAATCTATTACATGACAGACATCCAAATTAACTGTTAACTATTTTAACTAACTGGACAGTTTTTCCTGAGATTTCCTCCATTTCCTGCACAAGTATCAGCACATCAAAATACATAATAGGAAAAAATAAGCATGCCACAAATACAATGCAAAAGTATGGACAACTAATCCATATTCACAAGTAACTATTAGACAATTAATAACTGCTCTACTATCAGGATAGGCTTTCACATATACCAAGAATGTGACAATGATTTTTTTTCTTATTATTTCCTAAAACCAATCCAGAAATTGATTAAAAAGAAGTAAAAGGAGGCTGAAAGACATCCTGTTTAGAAAGCAGTAGTATTTTTTTGACAGGTTTTATAAAAAGCATCTAATGATCAGCTACTAAAATTCCATGCTTTGCAGATTTATTTCTCACTTTAGGAGAGCTGTCACATCCAGCACAACACAACTCACATGCATGTATATTATGTGTGGATGCAGTACATATAAATGAGAAAAAGTTTATATATAATTTCATCTTCGTATTCCAGTTTAGGCCAACTGAAGATGCCAGATTACAATAAATTGCAAGTAGAGATAGATAAAATAGATATAAATAAAATAGAGAAAATACTGCAGAAAAGGACCTGCAAGTTCTTGCAGACAGGAAGATCAGTGAGGCAGTAGTGTGTCCTGGAAATAAAGGCAGCTAATGATCCACTGGCCTGCCACAGGGGAAGTGCTGGCAGTGAATGGGGGGAAGTTACCATTTTCCACACACAGCCTGCAGCGTGGTGTCCAATTCCAGCGCAACAGCTGGATCCCCAGCACAACAGACACACGGACAGACTGCAGAGAGATCAGCAAAGGGCCACCTAGATTCCTGACAAACTTAAGCATTGCTCCTATGAGAAAAGGAGAACGACTGTCAGGGCACAGCATGCATCAAACAAAGCAGAATGACAAAATGCTGTGTTTGGAAAGTATGAGGTGAATCGTGCAGGAGAGTGAAAGAATAGAATATGATTCTTAGTTAAAGAGGAAGAAATGTATAACTATGTACTGCTATTCATACCAGACATGAAAATAAATGGTACTTCTGAGTTCCTCCACATCATCTTTTGCTTGGTCTCTAAACAATGCAGTAACTGTATTGATTTACATCCCAAATAAAGGTGTCAAAGTAAGAGAGGGGAGATTTAGATTGGATATAAGGAAAATGATTTTGTATAGTAAGCGTAATGAAGCACAGGAATGAGTTGCCCAGAGACATGGCAAATGCTCCATTCATGGAGAAATTCAAGACCAAGCTGGATGGGGCTCTGAGCAACCTGATCTAGCTGAAGATGTCCTCGTTCATTGCTGAGGAGTTGGAGTAGATGACCTTTAAACATTGCTTCCAACTCAAACAATTCTATGACTATGATAACTATAAGCACACTAATGTATCAGTACCCAATTAACTGCATGGATGGTTCAGAAAACAATATTTGAGAATATATTCTTTAACACTGTAATTGAAGAATTAGTTTTCTTAAGCCTTACTGACTGTTATTTTACCGGAAAATGGTGAATAAGTACCAGGCAAATAGAAACTATGGTGAGAAAATTTCATCATGCACAACCAAGATCAGAATTACAAGCAGGCATATCTTCAAGCCTGAACTTGCAGGTGTAGGTTAAGAATAATTTTTAGCCTACAGAGCTACATACCAAGGATTCTTTCCACGCATAGTGCAGAATTAAAAAAAAGTAAATTTCACTTTTTAAGATAATAGTGAGTTGGTGCATTTTTAGAGGTTATAACAGCCTTTTATTTCTTGGCAAACAGAAAGGATAAAAAGATGAAAAACTGCTGGAAACCGAAATACTCAAGCAGAAATCTCTGCTGCTTCTCTGAATCCAGTGCCTCAGCCAAACCACGCTTCCTGCAGTGGAACGCTTTCTGTTAAGGATGAACACACAGTAAGATCACTCATCACTGCCTCATACTGTGAGATATATTCCAGTAAGAAACTCCAAAGTTTGCCTCTGAGGTTTTAGTTGTTTTGCCCCAGAAAATGACAGTATTTTTGCCTCTGCATAATACTTTTCATCACAGAATTCTTCTCTATGGTAACTGTCGTCTTCCTACAGGAAATCTCCACGCAATTTTGTCACTGCTAATAGCAGTCATTTCATCTTGTGAAATAAATGTGAATACAGAAATGTAAGCATCTGTGAAATCATATTTGTTATTGTTCTTAATCAGATCGAGCCCCTAACATTATTTAAAAAGCATTTCTTTTTGATTTAAGGGTCTTTTCTGAATTGCCACTTTAATACTTCTCTTTTAATTTATTATTCATCAATTCACATAAAAATTCATAACTAACCCATAACTAAAAACTGTCTGTAAGAAAGAAGGGGAGAGTCTCTTTAGCAGGGTCTGTTGTGATAGGACAAGGGGAGATAGTTTCAAGCTTAAAGAGGGTAGATTTAGGTTACATATAAAGAAAAAGTCTTTTACAGTGAAGATGGTGAGGCACTGGGACAGGGTGCCGAGAGATGTAGTGGATTACTTGTTCTTGAAGACTTTCAAGGCAAGACTGAATCAGGCCCTGGGCAGCCTGATCTAGGTGTTCATGTTCCTGTTCATTGCAGAGGAGCTCAAGTAGATAACCTTCAAAGGTTCCTTCCAGCTCTAAGGATACTATGGTTCTAGGATTCTATGATTCACTAACATATTTTTCTCTTTTCAATATGGCATTTTCTTCATTATGCAAGTCTTTGCGTTTTTATCCTACATAAATGAGACTATTTAATTCAAAAACAAAAGGAAACAAACAAGAACTTCCACCTTTTCATCTTCAGTTGGTTTAAATATAATCTTTAAAGAAAACCACTTAAAATATCCATGCAGAGTGAAATCTTAGCAATTACATTACCTTTCTTTTTCACAATAATGAATTTAGCTGTACCTAAAAGCATATGGGAACAGCAAATATATTAATGGTGTTGATTCACAAGCAAAAGAAAATTGACTTCTTGAGATGAGTATGACTACAATAAGACCATTCCTTGCTTGTGTTGAAGACACACCTTATTTATTCTAATAGTAGTTACCAGATACAGTCAGACTGCCTATATCAAGGCAAAAAAAACCCAAATATTCTGTGTGTGTGGGGGGGAGGTAAGTGCTATGAAGATTAAAGTATGATTAATACTGATATTAGTTGGATAAATGATTATAAGTGATATTAAATACTAAAGTGAAAAGGAAGTATGAAACATGGATTCACAAGGGTAGAAAAAAATCACTATAAAAAGTACATTTCGTAAACTCTGCAGCAAGGAAATGGCTCAGCTAGAGCACATACCCATTTACAAAGTCAAAGTGATCTTTGTGTTTAAGCACTGAAAAAAAGTGAAACACTAGGTTAAATAAACTAATACTAAATTGTAGCAATATGAATTGATAAGGCAATAGGGATTTTTAGAAACTAAACCTCAAAGGCTGACTCTGAAAATGCTAACTAGTATATATACTCATTCTTTTAGAATGAGTATATATTCTACCTTGAAATTATTATAAAATTTAAATAAAAAATATTTTAATCAGTAAGGAATTTAAGAATACACTTTAAATTTGCTTATCTGTCCAGTCTTTTAAATAATTAATGCATTAAATGAGTAGGGTAGAATATGTATAAAACAAAGACTGTGTTACACTGCAATACTTTTATATTTATGTACATCAGGAATAATAAACATGTGCGAAATACATGGTATTTTTCTCAAGTCAGTAACACACAGTGCTAAATACAAGCTTACCCTTCTCATTTAATGAGGGCTTCAACTTAAAATACACCCAGTATCTAGACATGCAGCATACTCAGAACATTAACTGCAATGTACTGTAATTTGTGACCATAAGGAAAATTACAATAAATAGGAATACTATTTATTTACACGTTAAGCCTTTATACATTACAATTTCAAAAAATGGCAACTTTGCTAGTAAATTGGTAATAATTGCTGCTTTCAATATCACTTTAAAGCAACACATTTGTAAAAGCAGTATCTTTCAAAAAAAGTTTAGTGCATTTAAAATTAAACGACTAATGACAAACTCCAAGCTACTGTAGATTTCATCTTCCCATGGGAAACAAATGGAGTACAGCCTGTGCATTAAGAATCTAATAAATTACTTTCACTACTGCTCAGTTCTCACAGAGTATCTGAAATTTCAATGGGATTAAGGCCTGCCATGATTTTTGCGTGGAGATTCATCTGTAACATAGTGACACATGCAAACACGTAATGTGGTTTTTAACATATTGATAAAGGTTTTTGATTTAAGAATTTCCCAAACCAAACAATTGAAATGTTAAGTTTGCAGGAAAAAGAAAAAGTACTAAATAACTAATCAATTCCTCTCTGTTCTTATTTATCTTTTAGTTATTTTAAAACACTATTCTAGGGGACACAACATGAAATACGTACATTAGAAGACCCTAAGAAATATTCAGGAATAACCATAAAATAGTAGGATAGTCAGTGTTTAAAAATAGTTCTTTCAAACTGGGAAGAATTCATCTGAAGAAAACTGAATGGTTTCTAGGAAAAAATATTAATTTATTTAAAATGCTTCTAGAAATTGAATTGTAAATATGATCTTAATTTGATCAGATGAATGTTAGTTTTGTGATAAGTCAGTTTTTCTCCTATGTAATTAATGACAAACATTTACCTTTACAGTAAATGGCATAGATCATTGAATATTTATACCTTTCTTCCATCTCCATCCCAGAGACAGAGCTTACTAGGAAATATGTCAAAGAAACCACTATCAAAGCAACAGGTACTTAATAGCACCAGAAAACTAATGAAAAACAACAGATGTGAGTTGTTTGAGCAAAATAAACCAAACAACTAGTCCAGACAGTGTTGAACATCTGAATATCAGCACATTTGATTTGATGTTTACCTCAATTGTTCAATAAGTAGTTGAAGGTCATAAATACATTTCTGCTAAGCAGAAATACAACAACCTGATCCACTTACAACTTGTTAACAGCTTTCAGCATGTCCCTAGATCTTAGGTAAGAGAAGAGCTATGGGAGCTAGCTTGCAGTCTAGGCCCTGATAGACAGAAATAATATTTTGCTTCTGAATTTCAAATCCAGTGTTGCTGCAGACAGCTTTTTAAATCAAGTAAGAAAGCCCAGTAAAACTAACACTGTTTTCCATTAAAAAACAACAACAAAGAAAAAAAAAAACAAAAAAAACCCTCTTAATACTGGATACCAACCAAATCTTAAACATACAACCATTATCATAGTATACCTCAAACTCTACAAAGTGCTATTTTTACTAACTTCAGACTCAGAAGCAGGGGAAAGTTAAAGAAACAGGCTCAGCCAAAAATATTTCGATCTAAACAATCTTAGAAGCACACAGACCTTTAGAGGATTATTTGATGTCAACTATTCCCTTTTGAACTTTCACTCATCCCTACTAAATTTATGGAGCTTTTCAATATAATAAATCACATTATAAATTAATGTGCTGCCCCTATCATATCTAATACAATGAGGGATTTAAGAGGTGCCAAGCTTAGACACTTATAACCAGCTCTACATACCGTTGAGACAAGCCGCTGGACACCTAATAGACAATGATCAAAGAAGAGATAATTCTGTAATAAGTTTTACCCAATCAAATCCATTACTATCATAAGGAAGAATAAGATAAGTTCAAATCATACACATAACGTAAGCAATGCTATTCTCCAAACTAAGACACAAAACCCATGGATCAGCGCTGCTGATAGCTGTATAACCAATGAACATACAGATGCTATAATTAAGAAATACATACCAGAGAGTTTGGCTAAGCAGGTTATTACACCAAGAAAAAGGATAAGGATAGAGTGCTTACCCTTATCCTGAACTCACTGAAAAACTCCAAAAGGGGGATCTCCACAGAAAGGGATCCTTCCCTTCTCATAGTCAGCCCTTAAATAGGTCTAGGCAAGGTGGAGCCAGGCTCCACCCCTTCCAGCAGCACAGGTGAATTGCCTTCACCTGTGCTCCCAGAGCTGACTCATTGCTCGCCTCAGGTGATCAATCAGAGTTTCAGGCTGTGATTCAGCAGTTCCCATACACAGCTATTACATGGCTGACAGGCATTCTGTAGTGGATAAAGGAAATATGCTTCCTATAGCAATTAGAAGCCTAAGAAGAAATCATTACAAGATGAGGATTGGAGTATGTAGGAAAAATAATAATAATAATAATCAAGGCATCAAGAAACATAAACATCAAGAAGGAAAACACTAGAAAAACTCAGACTTTGACAAAGTGAGATCTGAACAACTTTGGTTAATGTAACATTCTTAATTTACATTTGGTTGTTATTGATCTTGTTCTTTTCCACAGTCAAAAAGCCCCCTGACTATCTGGCCATGTGGTGACTCTGCCTTTTGGTATCTCACAGCCATCCCAAACAGCTGTTTGCAGTTCCTGGAAGCTTGTGCTTTCTCAACTCCTTGTAGCTCACTGTGTAGCTCAACTTGCTCATATGGCAGCCTGGTAAAAGGCTGACACTACCTAAACCCCACTGACCACAGTTAATGGTGATACAGCTTAAACCCTGCCAAGAGTGTTCCATCCTGTCTTGCAAGAACCTTCCAGAAGCTGAGGCAGGGAGCAGCTGGGCAGCAACAGCCAATTGGCAGGTTGTGCAGAAATGTCATTTGATCAGAACCAGATATTCCCCACCCCTCCTGTGGCTGTACTTAAACAATAAGCTACCTTTATTTATTATTCTTTAAACTTACTTATTTCATGAGGAATCCCCACAGTTTTTCTATTTCAGTCTTTCCAAAACATTTAAAGCAACATCAAGGTTGTGCTTCTACAGAAATATGGTGTGTTTTGCGTACTGAAAGTTGTTCCAGCTGTTTGTAACTACAGATTTTTGAAAATAATGTTTTAAAACACAGAAAAAACTTGAGAGTAGGTGGTTCATTCTTGAAGGTGGTATAGTTTTACTCAAATATCTTAAAAAGGATACTGAAGTAGAACAGAGTACACACTTGTGTCATCTAGAACAGCAGATTTAAAATTCTTTTTTATTTCACATAGCTTGCTAAATTTTATTTGTGGTTTTTTCAGTCTTCTGACTTTGATTATAGCCACAAAGGAAAGTAAAACCATAAGTTGATGCAACAGCATATGGTTTAAATATTCTGATTAAATTAATATCACTGGCTGTAGCTGATTTCTCTCTTTTTGCTTAATAGAAATTTCTAGAAACTACTTAAAAAGTTTAGTGTCTGTGTGCAAGTAATTCTTAAATAGCATGAATCTCTTCATCATTTGATTATAGCTGAAAGAAAATTAATTAATTGAGTCCCATATTGGATTCTTCCATTACTGCAGCAGAAGCTTAATATATTAAAGATCAATTATATTAGAGATCAATTATACTGCTGACACAGACTTGAGACTCAGCTCCCTAGAAGGGCAGGCATACAGCTGGAACAGTGTAGAAAGCAAGGGAAAGAATTTTTACTCAGTTTTCACCTGCCACAAACCTGGTGGCAGCTTACCTCAGGATGGAAAGGGTATAGCTTACTTTCCCAGGTGTAACAACTTATAAACCAAGTAGGCCTGAAGAAGGCATGACAGTATGGGGTTGTCAACAGACAAATGAGTTATTATTACAGAACTGTACGCTAAGGGCTAAAGGTAGGAGTGAAATTCAATACTAAGAGGAAAGAAATTTGAACAGCTTCCTTTTCAGATGTTTTAAAATATAAGTGGATAGTTGCAGAATTGCTTAAAATGTAAATGTAAATAAAAAGTTTGTCTCTGGCTAAATGATTGTTTCTGGAAAGTGTATAAAGGAGGCAGAAAATACCACTGCTTAAGCATTCTGAAAGTTGAAAGGTATTTTAAAAATAAAAATGTTTTGAGAATTGTTCCTGTTCTTATTTTCATTTGCATAATGTGCTTATAATCTTCTGAAAGATAATGCAGCTCAAGGAAACAAAGAAGAGCTCTCTAACATTCAGCACATTGAAAATCAGGAGATAATGAAGTGCACCAGAGCATCTTGCTGTTTTGGTATTTCATTAAGCACGCATGCCGTTAACAAGAATATTTGTTTACTGATAAGTATGGAAAAAGCCAGCATAAGCATTATTCTTGATTAGTTGCAGCCACTGTACTAAATAATAAATGAGGAAGGAGGTCCCAAACAGGATGGGGCTTATTTAGAATACAAACACTGTATGCATAATGAATAATCTCTTCATTTAAAAATTAACAAGAAAACTATAATCTTTATAAAATGTTAATTTTTTTTCTTTCAAGAAATTCTTTTTTTTTTTTCTGAATGACCATGCT
This sequence comes from Perdix hodgsoniae, assembly GCA_035772895.1. Classification (NCBI taxonomy): domain Eukaryota; kingdom Metazoa; phylum Chordata; class Aves; order Galliformes; family Phasianidae; genus Perdix; species Perdix hodgsoniae. The sequence continues at coordinate 3,295,177 of JAPSGF010000076.1, forward strand.
GTTAGTATGCAATTACAGAAAAATAAGAAGTATACACATACATGCAAACACCCATAGTCCTTATAGGAGACAATGACTCTATGATCATGTTTAATTAATTCAGATATATCATGCTTACTTCTCTGTATTCCCTTCCCCATGTAAAACACAGATATATTTAGGAGAAAGATGAAAGAAGCTCATTTGACATCCAAATAGCTAAAAAGGCAAACAGATGTGAATTCGTAGTACTTAACATTCACTTGAATAAATTGTGACTTTGTACAGAACGGAATTATAAAGATTCTGCAGATAAGGATAAAGCAACATTGCATTAGAAATACGTGACCAAAACTAGAAGTAGAACGAAGAAGCAGTGAATTGCCAGGGACAGGAGTAAAGAGAAAATACTGTCATTAAGCCAAGGAATAGTCATGTAAAGTGACAAATAAAATAAAAGGACTTGTATGGACTAATTGATTTCTCCTCTTTCACCCCTCAGCACAATTCAGTTAGAAAACTTTTGTTTCTAGAAGTAAAACTGAATGAAAGTCACTCAAAAAGTAATGACCCTGTTTGTTTCCATGGAAACTACAACAGATATAAAGAGTGCAATAACACTATTTGATAGAGCAAATTCTCAGCTACAAAATATTTTTTTTCAACAGTCACCACCATTAGCTACGCATTTTCACCAACAATGAACAAGAGCCTTCATGCCATGCTTGTAAAAATCTGCACCAGCAGAGGGGACCCACTGTTTCACATATGCTGTGCAGGTGCTGTTGCTAAGAAAACATCCATCTTTCACTGGCTTGAACAAATGGAAACAAATCTGGACTATATATAGGATGTGGTAGGATAGTCCAGCCAAGACTAGCAAAGCACTCCATGGTCTTCGTGGAATTCACGTGTCATCATGGACTGCCATTATGACTACAGTTCACAATGGTGACAGTGTCTCATCACCAGTATAATTATGTGATCCAGAAAACTATCACCTTCAGCTTCATATTGGTTCAATATGTCCTGGTAAAGCTGTATATGGTATTCTTCCTGTTCCTGCCTGTGTGAGCATTTATGGGACCCCCTTCACACACTCTGCAATATTCCAGTGTTGCCACCATTTTTTCCAGGGTACTGAAGCCAATATTCAGCTCAGTACACAGTTCTCTAGTCATAATCTATTAATTCACACAGATGAGCTGATTGAGACGCTCTTTGTTTCACGGTGTAACAACTGTGCATAGCTGTTTGAAACATGGTTTGTCTTTCACATTTCTGTCACCATTGCTGAAACATATCACCCTCCACTTCACTGTGCATCCACTGTTTGGATTCCATAAATGTTCAGCAAGCTTAAATGAATGCCAAATGGTGCAATGTTTTACTCATGGAGGCATTCAGTGACACACCTTTGCTTCACATGTATTTCTATTTCAGATAACGTTCTCAGACTACCCCCTGCTGCCATATGTCACACAACAACAAAACATAACATTAAACACTGGCAGAAAGGTTCAGGCTGTACTGCCTTACCACCAACATCCATCTGACATTATAAGCCTTTAATAAAACAAGGCTGCATTACTTTTGGAGCAGCCCTGGTAAATAAAATTTGGTAACCCAAGGGCAGTGCAGGTCAGGGTGCACCTACGTGAGTTACTTCACAAGAAGAGGTATGAAATTTTATTTCAAGGAGATAAGGTCATGATCCAATTGCTGAATTCACTTCTGCATAAATGTATTGTTTTAATGCAACAGATAAGACAATCACAGTGCCTTAGAGTAATAAGAATTTCCTTGTTGTAGTACAGCAATACTAGAAGAGGAATAGAGTACCTTTAAGCAATTGAATATAACTATTGATAGTTATTTGGAAAAAAAAAAAAAAATCCTTTTAACTTCAGTCTCACAGATAATTATAGTTCATTATTTATCATCTTCCTAACAGGATAACTCCTCTTTTTCCTCCATAATTCCATTTAATTCCAGAGTTTAAAGAAGAGTAATGTAGTGAGGCAAGGATATTATTCCTTAACAGCTTTGTCTGAACAATGACTTTGAACTACCCTGAAATAACAGTTATGTCTACCCCAGCCAGTTAAATTGCACCAGGACACGGACAGCATCCCAGCACTGAAACTTGATTTCTACTAATACATATTTACAGTAATCTGGTCCCTGAATTTTTTCCTCCTTGGGTCAACTACTGCACTTTGAAACACTTCTGAGGCACAGCTGAGGAGTAACCATGACTAGGGAACATTCCCAAGGGCACTTTCTCAGTTAAAACCATATAAGCATTACTGTGACTTTTACATTTCTGAAGAATGACATTTTCCCAGAAATTAAATCTACAGTGCATTCTTCTCTCACATACAGGTTAGAAAGACAAATATAAGAATACTCTGATGTACCCTTGGTAATTAAAGCTTGATTTTATTTAATATGTACTCTGCTCATGTCAGTTTTGAAAGAGAAGGAAATATTTGGGTTTGAAAATGTAGTATATCACAATGAAGGAGAAAAAAAATCACACGTGACAGTAACAGTGAAATCTGTGATATGTGAAAAAAAATACGAAAAGATGTAGACAACTGTCTTAAAGGAGAGATAAGTTCACTAAAGGTGAAGCAGGGAAACCTAAAATATTATGGAAGTCTGGGTTTCCTTAGACTAGTTTACACAAGAGTCAGTGTACTTTAACTGTATCAGAACTACTGTTATAGCTTTTCATACACTAGTTGTGTAGTTTCATAATAAGTTTCTGGTTTTTTTTTTTTTTTTTACTTGATAGTAAACTTACTATCAGTCAGCAGAGTGCCCCAGTGGCCAAAAGTGCCGGCCATGTCCTGGAATTCAATAAGCACCATAAAACATATCAGTCAAAACCAATGACTGTCCCACTGTACTAGGATGGCCTCACCTTGAGTTCTGAGTTGAGTTCACTGTTCTAGCAATGGAACAAGTTCTGCAGGAAGTGATCACAGCTCTCAAACTGTCAGTGGAAGAAGTTGGACTCAAGAAACATTTGGACAGTGCTCTCAGAAATATGGTTTCACCACGGGCTAGTCCTGTTTGGATCCAGGACTGGGAGTCAGTGATCTTTGTGGATCCCTTTCAGCTTGAGATATTCTATGATTCTACAATTCCACAGAATCATATATACTGTGAGAATGTGCATTTAGTGTACTGTTCATGATTAATCTTATTAATAAAATTGACATTTTGAGCATGGAAGAAGCAGCATCTCAGTTATTATTCCTTCCTCAAGCATAAGAAAAAACAACTCTTAAAACATAACTATAAAAAATGTCCATAGCTAGAGGAGACTGAGAATGTTGCTTAGGTAATAGAATCAGGTTAGTTTGGGGAAAATCAAAACACTGTACTCTTTACTTTTCATCCTCCCATGTGTACACATGTAGATTTCACTTTATTGTTCTGTATAGTACTGGGACTTCTTCATGAAAAGACATTTCAGTATTGGACTTTTTCTGTGCTCATTTAGAGACTGTCATCCCAGAAGGCTAGCTAACCAGCAAGTGCGTTTTTCTACTCTGTATGAAATACGCAGTTGTTTCTCATATGAAAGAAAAAAATAAGGTAATATTTGAAACTGTGAAGTTCTTACTCTATATAAGTACTTTAGGACTAAGAAAATTTCTCAGCTGATTGTTTGAAGTACTACATATTGTTAGTGCCTTCAAACATAAAAAACAAAAGTCATATGTAACATGAATCTTATGAGGCTGCCAACAATTGTGAAGATTGTAAACTCATTTACAAAGAGCGTGAACTGCAGATACTCATTTCAAAGGACATTTTATACATACAGCAGCAACAACATGCATAAAACAAGGGATGTACAAAGTATTCATAAGTACCAATTATAGTTTTTCATTTTAGGAATGTCTCATACATTTGAGCTCTAGTTAAAGTAGAGAAATTGCACAGAAGCCATAGGAAACCAGAGCAGTTGAAAATATTTACAGTCCTCCATCAAGAGTCTTTTTTTTTTCCTCCCGTTATAACTCAGTGGTTGCTTTTCAGTGAAACTGGAAGAACAAGGTTTTTGAATGCTGTTCAGCAGCTGATATATCAAGAAGCACACATTATCAAGAATGAAAGTGTCTTTGTCCTTCATACTCAGGAAGAAAAGGAACTGGAAATACCTACTTCCTAGGTTTCTATTTCATAACACTAATTAATTGAACTGCATTGACACAGATGTTACACTGATATATAACCCAGGCTTTTCACATGCTGAAGCTACCTAAAGCATATGGTCATTCACTTTTCAAAGAAAATGCACATTCTTTGATATCTGCCAGTGCAGTGCTAACAACCAGCTGGTTCCTTCAAGCTTCAATTCAGTTTCATAGCAAGGCTCTGTAAATTGGCTGACTTTTAGTAACAACTGCCTAAATCTACTGTCCTTGCTCTGATGCCCCAGAGGGCTTGGGACAGTGTGTGGTATTTATTTGAAGTATGGATGCTGAATTTCATTTACATTTGCTTTATGTGTAAAGGTGTGAGTGTATGAGATACACTGTTATGGTCCAGTAAGAGTTAAACAATTTCAATCACTTGGCATGTTTTTTCTGACACTTTTAAATGGACCACTGATTTTCTAGTGGGCACAAAACCAGACAAACATATGGAGAACATTTATAGGCAATCAGCACACTTACACATAATTTGAATGTCCTGGCTGACTAATGAGATTTCCAAGCTGCTGTCCACACTGACAATACAAACTGCTGTTTCAGAAGGCCTACCCTTTATGAATCTGTTGCCCTAAGTAACTCTAAAACAACAAAATATTTGTATGTTTCTTAGAATCCATATAGTTCATCCTTATCAACATTTTAGTTTATATAATGACTATTCTTTTTGGATTAATTTCTCAATTGTTCACATTTACTCCCCTTTGCTTTACATTACGTAGTGTTCTCAGATAATACAAACCAGATTACTTCAGGAAGAAAATGAACTATAATTTCTGCTTCAAGAGCACACTTGGTGCTCTCCAACCAGTATTAAATATTTGGTCCACAGAATTGCACTCAGTACACTGTAACTAGTCCAAAATTATAAGCTTTTGCTCCAATACATGTATAGTGTTTGGAGCAAGTTTTGGTACACTTCCAACTGTTTTACTCGTTGTTTATTTCTCTGCACTACTTACTAGTGTTGCAGTACCCTTACCTCAAGTGTGCTATGAGACGTGAGTGGAAAAAAAAATATATTTTTTTTTCCTTTCTTTCATCCCCTTTCTGAAATCTTCACGCTGATTAACACCTACTGTGTTGTTGTGATTTCACACTGATAGCCAGCTAAGTTCCAACATGCTGCTCTCATTGTCCTGCCTCAGAATAACAGGGAGAAGAAAATACAATGGAAAAAAAGGTTCACGGGCTGAGATAAGGACTGGGAGATCACTCTTGAATTGCTGTTGCAGATAAAACAGACAGTATAAAGGATATTAATGTAATTTATTGCTTATTATCCACCTGCATACTATGGGCTCGTTCATGGCTGCACATCAACTTCACATGGTGTCCACTGACTGCACGGGAAAAGCCTTCTTCACCATAGGCCTCTTGTGGCTGCAAGGAACTTCTACTCTGAGCCTGGATGACCTCCTGCCCTCTTTCTTGCTTTCACCTTGGCAGCTGCTTCCTCCCCTTTTTCTCACTCCTCACTCCCAGCTGCTATTGTATAGCCCCTTTCTAAAATCTGTTCTCCCACTCAGAGTCACTCATGGCTAGGCTCTGGCAGGAACATTTCCCTTTTGGAGCAGCTAGGGCAGCTGCTGAGCTCTGCTCAGGGGTCACTGCTCCAGCCCTTCTGCTAACAGAACCTTGCCACATAAACTCAATACACATACTTAAATGAAAACATCCCCTCTTCATGTGACAACCCCACAGTGACTACTACTTCCTGAACACTACTTGTATAATTAAGTTTAGGAAGACTCATTTACGGAATTTATTTATTTTTAAGAAAATCATGGAAAAATTATCTAGATTCATCCATAATGATATAATGGTAACATACCATTAAAAATTAGGTTTAGGCCAGAAGAACCTGAACTTGTTATTTCACTATACTCATTTACATTCATGTGAAGTGTTTGTTAAATAAGTTACCCCTGCATTTTCATATGGAGATATTTTAGTGTCATATTTTGTCATTATAATTTTCTCTACCTAAATGATTTGTACAGGTATAAACCTCAATTTGATCAAGTCTTATTGTATAATACCTCTATTTGCTCCTAATGGAGCAAATCAAGAGCTCCATTATTTATTTATTTATTACCTTTTTATTATTCTCACATAAGTTTATATCAGCAGTGAACAGTATGTATTAAACTGTAGGCAGGTGGATCAGATTCAGGAATTATGCTAAACACAGTCTTAGAACAGCAGAGGGTTGGAAGGGCCCTCTTGAGAATTTTTTAGTTCAGCACTTCAGCTCACAGCAGGGTCTCCTGGAGCAGCCTGTTCAGGATTTTGTCCAGTTTGAGTTTTGACCATCACCAAGCATCATGGTTTTGGCTGGGTTAATTTTCTTCCTAGAGTTCTAAGTAATACTATATTTTGAATTTCTAAATGACAATAATGGTAATAAAACACTCATGTTTTTACTTGCAGAGCATTCCTTATACAGTCAAAGACTTCTCAGCTTCTCACACTGTTCTGCCAGTGAGAAGCTTGGGGTGCTCCAGAATTTGGGGATACAGAAAGAACATTGACTCAAACTGGTATTTTGCTCAACAATAAAAGCTGAGGTAAATAAGGAGGAGGTGGGATGACATTTGGAATAATGGTGTGGTGTTTGTCTTCACAAGAAGCCATTATGTGTATTGTACCCTTCTTTCCTGAAAGTGGCTGAACATCTGCCTGCCAATAAGAAGCAGTATATAAACTCCCTTTCTTTTTTCCTGCTCTGGTGGTGCACACAGCTTTTGTTTTTCCTAGTTAATAGTCTTCATCTCAACCCACAAGTTCCTGCATGAGTTACCTTTCCAATTCTCTCCCCTACCCCACCTGGGGGAGTGAGTGAGTAGCTGCATGGTGCTGAGCTGCCTACAGTGGTTAAACAACAACACCAAGGATGAATACTTCAGGGCAGTATATTCCAGTGTTCAATCATCTTTACAGTAAAGCTATTTGTATGAACCTGTAACTACTTTTTCTTTCTTCTCTATTCTGCATACTTTGGTTTATGAGCACTTTAGACAGTCAGCCAGTCATGCTGATTTCTCAGAAGAGATGTTATATATTTCACTCCATAAGGCTGTCCACTTTGGAATTCCTTATTTTTGTGTATAAAATTAGCTGAGCACTTGGCAGCCCTGATCTTTTGGTCATGAGAACTCTCTTATCTACATGACCCTCCAAACTTGACTTTACCCAGTTGGTCACTTCTACTATCGATTGGTTGACCAGCCTGTTGGCAAAGATATTTTTGCTTCATTTGGTCAAGTGAATCTTACTGCTTCCTGGCCTCAGTCCTGAAAAAGGATCTCACCACACAATTCACCCACGTATCCTCAAGCTTGTTCTCTCACTGGCAGTATCAGGGAGAAAACCATTTGGGCTCCATGCCCTTTATCATATATCTGGAGCCTCACAGTCAGCTCTACCTATATGGAAGAGCAGAAAAATGTGATAGTGCCGGAAATGTATGATCCTTGGTAGCCTCACCACAGTATCCCAAACCCACGCCCTCCAACAAACAGCAGGCCACCCTAAATGACAGCTCACACTGGCAGACACACCCATCCTCAGCAGCAGACTGTCATCCACTGCTGTCACTTGCTGCTTCCCCATATATGCTGAGTGGCTCAAGCTCAGAGTCAGTACTGGCAGATTTTCCAGCCCCTCATCTGTTGATGAGACACTAAACCTGTTTTGCATAATAACTAAATAGAAAATGCAGTAAAATTTATACAGTCTCTCAAAGTACCATTGCTACTTGATTTTACGTCATGGGGAGATCCCAAACTCACAGACTATATATACAGATATATAAATGTAAAATGTAATATATATATATATGTATGTGTGTGTATAAATGTAAGATATATATATATATATATGTCTTACATTAGAGAAAGTCTAGTACTATTTAAGAGAATTCTAATCCCTTAATGAAGAGTATAGTAAGTAAGTGGTATTTCCTCAGTTGGAAAAGCAATCACATGAAAAATAAAAGAAAGTACAGATAGAATGCAAAGATCATGCTTCTTCTTATACGTCAGTAATTCATACTCTCCAAACACACTATATTTCCGTTAAGCATGTATGAATGAGTGAAACTGGTAGTATTCTCATTTTAGACTACATTATATATGTATTATAAAAATGATAATTAAAAAAAGTATGATTTCAAATCTTACCATCATATCAAGCAGGCTTGTCTCTTGACTTGAAGAAAGAATCAGCAGCAGACATTAAATAAGCTTTCCAGAGTTTAAGTTACCGCTGACAGAGTGGAGAAATCTGAATTATTCCTAAGGGACTTTTTTTTGTATTGGTGAAATCTCATTTTGGCAGGACGTTACACAGCAGGTGATGACAAGAAGTGTTATGAGCTGAAGTATGCAGTATTTTATATGAAGCACTAGTGAAGGGAATACTTTAAATCTACTTTTTTTTTTTTTTTTTTTTTGCATTAAAAAGGAGCACAGGCATTTAAGTAGGGTTGTACTTATCTCAAAAGCAGCAGATTCATTATATACAGATATTTTAAGTGCAAATGGTGTTTTAAGTGTAAACATGTAGCAGTGCAACACTTTAATGTGATGGAAAGCACAGCAATAATAGCAAGGTAGCAGCTAAGTCCTAGGGTGCAGTAAGTGACAAAAAGCTCAAATACAGCAACCAGAGATACGGAAACAAAGGAAAAGAGTGACTTCACCATAAAAGGCCTCAGAGATGCAGGAATCTCCAGCAATATCCTCTCACCTCCACTGTCAACCCTTAAATGAGGTTTGGGAAGGGGAGGATCCTGGCTCCATCCCTTCTAGTCACTCAGGTGCAGACAGTGGCCCCGCCTTCCCACCAGGTGCTCCATCACTGGTTCAAGCTGTGACTTAGTATTTCTTCTACAAACTGGTAAAATTTCAAGTCAAGTTATGGACTGAAAATGAAAGAATCTAAGAGTAAAACATTTTCAGATTTCTTACTCTGAAAGTAATGTATTCTGTTTCATTATGATGGCCCACAATGTCAGAGGCAGATGTTGGTGGTATGGCAGTAGAGGCTGAATCCTCCTGCCAACATTCTGCAGCATTTTGTTGCTGTGTGACAGATGGCAGCAGAGGGGCAGTCTGACAAAATGGTATCTGACGTGGAAACACATGGAATTGAATTCTTCCATGAGGAAAATATGACATCCATTAACATTCATCGTTTGCTGAGCATGTGATCACAGAGAGGTGGTTGGGTGATGTGATTCAGCAGTGGCTACAGTGTGTCATCTCTAATGGTGCAGATTTTTACAATCATTTCCTGCAATCTCTTGTTCATGGCTATCGAAAATGCATAGTCAGTGGTGTTGACTGTGTTGAAAAACAGTGTTTGTATCTGAGAATTTGCTCTATTAAATAGCATCATTGTGCTCTTTGTATCTGATGTGATTTCTATGGAAATTAATAGGAGATGTTACTTTCAGAATGACCTACAAAGTTTTGAATCACAAAGACACAACTTGAACTTTGAAAAAGAAAATCAAGCAGGATGACTTGTTAAAAAGATGAAAGATGGTTTGTGTGTGTGTGTGATGAAATTAAGGAAAGCTGTTTGACTCCTGAGATCAGTTTGAGGCTTCAAGTCTTCAACCAGCTACTGACCACACTGGATTTGTGAATCATACTGTCATAAGATTGAGAAGAGATTTTAAAAAAACAGCATTTTACAACAAAGTCTTTAGACTGTGGCTGCTTGGTGCTAATTCTCTCCTTTAGTATCCTGCTTCTGTACTATGAAAACAGTATTTTGTGCACAGTGTATTACTTTTCACATAAGATACCATTTATCAATGCGAGGACAACAGCAAGTAAAGAAAGTAAAATGCATTTTTTACAGCCTTATGTCTCTCAAAATGTGGTAGGTGCAGTTCATTCTGACTTTCAGAGAAATTCTATCTAGTGTTGATGCTGTACAGAATCAACATAAGGCATTTATATAATATATGAAATCATTGCATCAGTATAAGATAAAAGAATTATTTCTATATTAATATATAACTCTACAATAGCTTTTTTGTATAGTTTTTTTTAACAGCTCAAGAAGGTGATGCAGATGCCTATTGATCTAAGAGATGAAACCTCTTTCAGTGTAACTTACACCTCTTGCTCCTTGTTTCCTCAATTCCTTGTGAAGGGGAAGCCTCCACCCTTCTTGAAACACCCTTCAAGATACTTAGAATATCTCAGCATTTTTGGGTTTGCATGCTACTTGAACAAATAGAGAATATACAACCAGACTATATATTTAATATACTTCAGTTTTAAAAGTTGTCTCTGACAAAGCAACAAAGCATAAGTAAGATACAGAAATTAAAACAGCTGGCCCCTATTTCAAATAATTCAGTACCACATACATGCATAGGACCTGCTAAATTTTTAAGGGTTTCCTCAGCAGCCTCCTTACCTGTGTCATGAGAAGTAAATAAAGGGACAAATTATAATGCATGAAATAAAAAAATACTACATGATATGCAAATTAATGCATAATGCACAATGCAAATTATATGTGGGTAGTCAGTACAGTTAGGAGATTTGCTTCAGAAGTGTTCTTGTACTGCAAACTAAAATGCTAACCTAAACATTATTTACAATAAAAAGGCATTTTAAAGACTTTTTTTCTAATTCATTTTTAATTCTTATCATAATATAGAAACAATTGCAGGATAGAAATTGTAGATGATTATAAGATAGAAAGAAGTAGAAATCATTTGTTTTAAAGAAAAAATAATTTATAATCTGTGGCATTGAAGAAAAAGTCTGATACAGGAAACATTGGTTCATGGAGCAATTTGGTGTAAGAGAACTGAGAAGGTCTCTAATTTGTTAAGCCTGAATCCACCACTGATAACTGAAATTCAGAACTGCAAGCAAGAACTTTTCCCAGTGAGGCAAAAAAGTTGGATTTGCATTTGTTCTAAATTAGTGAGCTACAGCAGCGAACTATTAAAAAGTTTGCCTGTGTTAAACAAGCCATTTTAGAAGTCTATTAAGCCAATTTTAGCACTTTTATTTCCGGAATCTCTCTTGTGATCAGACCTTTGCAGGAAGCAACATTATCTCTAGCCTGAGATCTTTCAAATTTTATGTCTAGTTACAGCAATTTCTATGCTAACAGTTAAGATTGTGTGATTTAGTGATTAGCATGCACGTGGAAAGCATTACTTATGAGAAATATTCTGGAATAATTTATTTTCATATGATGAAAAGCCCCCTATACTTCATATCAAAAAATCAACATGTTAGGCCACTAGACAGTATAAAAATTTTAACATTAAAACTAACCTCTTACCAAACTCTTAAGTTCTCCTATGCCCTTAGACCTCCTAGCAAATGTAACACTTATTATGGCCTGTATGTGATGCATGATCAATTTCAGATTTTTTTGATTAGTGCACACATTCTTTTGAACCCGTGAGAATAAATTTCCAGCTGGTGGCATAGCTTTTTATAACAAAAGAGAGACAGAAATAAGTGGATAGTCTGAGTAAAACTGTAACAATATATACCAATGATAAAATCTAACCTACTTGGCAGTCAACACTGAATGCCACAGGGTCTTTCTACTTTGTATATATTAATCTGCAAGTCTGCACAGAGAGGAAGAGCAAATTCTGAATATCTGGATTCTTCAAAGCAACTTTCTTTATATATATGTTATTGAAGTTTTCACTGTAGAAGCAGGTTAAATGTATAGGCATTCTTATTTATTTCTTTATTATTTAAGAACAATACATTAGAAGAAGAAAATGAGAATTTGATAAAGAGGTCAGTTTTTCATATGATCTGGTCATGCTTTTTTTCTATAGGTTCTCCTTTTTATATATAAGTGCTCTGCAGTAAAACAGCATCTTTATTAAGGAGAAAGGCAGAGGCAGCCAACACAAGAAAAGTTTTCATATATTCTAAGCAAGTACATGGCATACACTGTATAGTAATTGTATATGCAAACAGAACATTTTCAGCATGGAGAAAAGATAATCATACAGTATAATGATTTAGAAGTGGTAGTAAACAGCAATACAGCAAATTCTGCACATGACAACAGTTTAGTAAGGACTGGATAAATTAGATGAATCAGCAACAAAATAATTCAATGAATTAGATAGAATTCAATGATTAAAATTATTTAAGCTCAACCAAAATATTAAGAAAATATGCTTTTGCCTTCTGTGAAACTGTTTTCACTAGTGTGATTAAAACCACATAACAAAATTAAGGAAGATCTTCCTTAGAACTTCTGCTGTTCACTAAGGCCTTTTAACCAATCCAGTGACTGTCATTTCTGAAGAAAACAAGCCTGATAACATTCTCTAGTAATTGCAGCTCTTCCACATATACACACTACTCTAGATATGTACTCACCCATGGAAAGCATTTCATGTCAAGTGCTATGTGCAACACTATCTATTAGCACACATTCCTGTATACCTCAAAAACCACATAATCAAGGTAAAAGTATGTCAAAAGCTTGGTTTTCACTCACAGTTTGTCACACCCCCTTCAATCCCACAAATCCTTCTCTTCAGAGCTGCTCTCAAGCCATTCTTTGCCCAGCCTGTATCTTGCTATATCATGCTTGGGATTGACCCGATTTTAAAATCAAGATTTTAAAATTAAGTAAAATTTTAAAATTAAGGGTGAGCTGACTTTTATATTATGAAATTCAGGTCCAGGATGTTGCATTTGGCCTTGTTGAATTCCATGTGGTTGGCATGGGCCCACCTCTCAAGTCTGTCCAAGTCCCTCTGGGTAGCATCCGTTCCCTCTAGTGTGTAAACTACACCACTAAGCTTGGTGTCATTTGCAGTGTCGTGAAGATGCATTTGATCCCACTGTCCATGTTGTCTATTAAGATATTATGACAGTCCCAGCACTAAACTCTAAGGAATGCCATTCACCACTGATCTCTACTTGGACACTGAGCTGTTGACTTCAACTCTCTGAGTGTGACAATCCAGCCAACTCCTTATCTAAGGCTTGGTATCTGAGAAATAATATAAGTTCTTGTTTCATTTTTCATTGTTTCATATGGAGTCAATGGGAGCAATCCCAGAATTGGCTGCTTGTAAACAGGAATATGACAGTCCAGTCCTATGCATGCATTTTCCCTCAAATATATACTTAAAAGTAAATATATTTGTACAACATAAAATACATGTATTAAGAAAATTATATTGCTCTTTTACATTCTATTTTATTCTGTTGAAACAATAGCACTAAACTGTTTTAATTTGGTCTGCAAACGTCTCGATTTACCTTGATGATCTAAACCAGTCTGCTGGAACTTGAAAAATATCTTGCTGTATGATCATTTTGATAACTTTCATCTTATTATCACCTCAGTTCTTTGCTTTATAAATAAATGTTTATTATAAAAGTTTCCATCTTCGGCTAACCCTGTAGTGAAAATGGACAGCACTATATCTAAAGCCTTGATATGATTTCTGAAAGTCATTCAAAAGAACTAATCAAAGGGCCATCTGAGAAGTAGCCTAAGGGCACTAGGTATAGATAAGTCTAACAGGCTTCTTAAGTTTCAGAAACAGAAAATTCAGTTGCTTTCAGGTGTCAAAATAGCAAACTCCCTGCTGACCATAGTACAGTAATTGGCAGAGCTGGCAGTGTAGGATCTATGAGTAATATTGCCAGGGAAGAGTTATCAGAAGACATGATTTTGTTGATATTCGATTCTCAGTTTATTATAATAGCACCCAATAGTGCCTCAAAAATTAAGGGTGAGCTGACTATTATATTATGAAATACTTGGATAAGAGTTGATAATGTAAGTGAATTTGCTTACAGTAGAAACTGGGTATCTTTGTATAAGACTTTTTTTTTTTTCATAGAAAGAGAAAAGAGACTGAATTAATTTTTATTAGTAGATTTATTTATTTATTTATTTATTTTGTGGGAAACAGATAAAGGGATGAGCAGACCTGCAGTTAGAGTTGATTTTGATCTTTTCTTTCTCCTTTGCTACCATACCTGTGAAGATCTGGCTTTAAAAATTAATGGATAGCATCCTGAAAACTCTTTTCTTTTTTTTTTTCCCCTTAGGAAAAGATTAAAAATTGGCTTGACAGTTGGTTATGCATGTCACATTACTTCCATGGTTGATCCTGTAATTAGAATATATTTCTTATTTTCTGATTTTTTTAATCTTAGATGATTTTCAGAACTGTTGAACACTCAACACTTGCTACTAAAGCAAAAGGTTCTGTGTTTTCAAATAAAAGTTTGTATTTGCAAGATGCCTAGCTTCACTGATAACAAATGTCACAAAAAATACATCATGAGAGAATGTGCAGTGCTACTCTCTCAGCAGAGCTTAGATGATACTTAAAATTCTCTGCCCAGAATCGTATGGCTTGATTTCAGAGACAATTGTAATAGAAAGCGTTATGTGAAATTATAGTCCAAGAGCTCCTTTTCAGTAATTGTCCTGATGCTCAGACTTATTCCACAGCAGTTTGATTAGTTCATCATGATTTTACTGTAAAATAAATTCAATCTTATTTCTTGCGTGCTGCATGTTGAAAACATTTATGGGCAGCTACCAAAAGACTGATTGAAGTTCTTTAAATTTCCTGATTCAACTTCTTTCAGAGTGATTTCCTCATGGACACATATCCTTTTGTGACCTTCAGTTCTGTAAATGTAATAAATACAGACAATTTGCTGTGTCCACTTCTCTGCTGCTAAATCCTAATGAGTCACTGAAGTGTCTATAGGCCTATGTATCTATAATAGAATTGTCTGCCCATCATATAATGCTTTTGAAGGTACAAAAGCTTCAGCTCTACCTCAAAAAAAAAGTCAGTCTCTCTACCATATAAAAATCAGAGGTTTAGGGTTATGTTTTCCATACACAAGCCATGGTTCTCCAGACAGTTCTCTGAAGTTCTTCAGTTTTTCCCTGCTATCAGTGATTCTCTCCATTCTCTCTTGCTGCTGGTATAGCCTACAGCTTACATACCATCTGGGATCCCCTTCCTGTAACTTTATCAAACTGATTTGCCATCTGCTCAGAAATCTCATTGGAAATTTCATCTTTAGCAGCCTCTTAGTCTCCCTTTCCTCAGCTCTTTAATAATCTTATTCAATTCTGTGTAGTGCTTAAAATTCCGTTTATGAGAAAGATAATAGAAGGCTTACATGTCTATGGTGTTTGTCAACATTGCTGGTTAAAGTTTTCAGGTATGTCTACAATTTGCTTCCAAAAAGTCAAATTTAAGCAATTCAAGTACTATAATAAATAGAGCAAATGTATTAAATGAGAAGTTAATGAACAATTGTTTGCTTTTATCTTTAACAGATCCTGTTCTTCTCTTGCTTATTTGCTGACTTCAATTAGAGGACTAGGACATAAGACATCATAATCACTTCCTCCAAGCAACAAATAATTGTATGGATCAACGTGAAGGATATTTTCCTAAGTTAGCAAGTCAATAGTTAATTTTGTACATTCCAATGGCTTTGACTCAAGTGGACATATTCAAGCATAAAGGAATAAAACTTATAATGTGTTAAGTTTTCTGTCTGTGTACTGCTAGCTTTGCAGTGCTGTTTATTCACTAGCTCTGCAGCACAAAGCAGAGGAGGGAGTTATTTCACTAGATCTTTTACAAAGACAACTTGACTATGAGGACACCTTTTTTTAAACTATATATACGTAGAAGATGTAATATATCAGGGCAAGTCAAATCCTCAGGGCAGCACAGGGACTTGTATTAACAGTAGAAGTTTACAGAACAACTACTGCAGCTGTGAGTTTCTTAAGTGAACTCCAGCTGCTGTGTTGCTCTTTTCTGGGGTGTGTAATTGGTAATCTGAAACTGATTTGTCAAACAGCACATTCACAATTTCAGCAGATGGATTCTCTCAATGAAGTCAATTAAAGACATATAACAACTCTGCTTCAATTCTTGTGACCTGGGAACTGTTAACAGCTTCTTGCTTGCTGTACCCTGTATAATATTCATGCTATATGGTCTGACCTTTAGTTAAAATTAGGTTCTGTTTCAGACCAATTCCAGAGGCAGAGTTTGTTTGCTTTATTGACACCTTAGAGAATTTTCAGCCCCACAGAAATCTGGAAGTGTTTCACTGAAGAAGGTGTGTCTAGTCTCTGTACTCATTTTGAATGTCAGACCACCTGTTCTTATCAGCAAGAAGGCAGAACCTCCCGAGGCTGAGTTACTTCATCATACCTTGAGCATCTCTGGATGTTCTAAAATAAATTAGAAGTTTTAGAGATAATATTTGCTCCCTTGTAAGAAGAATATACATGTGATTCTGTTTTTAACAGGAAATAAGGGTGGATGATAAATTTAGGAAATGATGTCAGTGCAAAGACTTGACATATCTTTTTTGGCAACATAAACTGTTAACAGAATTACTACTTTTACCTTAGTTTTCCATGCCATAGTTCCTTACAATTAATCCTTCCTTCATAATTTATGTAATGTGCTACTTGTGGGTTACACTCCTGAAATATGATCAGTTGGATAACCTCTTGTCTATTAACTCTCAATATATATATATATATTTTTTTTTCAGAGAAATGTATATATATATATATATAACAGGTACTATCTCTCTGTTGCATAGAAGCCTTCCGTACAACTTCAAATGTACATTCCTAAAAACATATCATTGAAATTCACCTTGAGACCTTCTGCCACCTTAAAAACAAAAATATAAATAATTACAGTTTATAATATAATTACTATTTATTTTTCAGTACTTATCTACTGTATGCTTAAAGCTCAATGTCTCTTCCCTCAGCTACTGCAGTAACAGCACTGCAGCCTTCCAATCAGTCTATCAGTCTGCTACTTCTCTCATTCCTTTGTTTTGATCCACTAGTTTGACTGAATAATTAATTTTTTTCTACATGCTTGTAAATCTGGTATTTCCCAGTCTTTTGTGTAGGACTGGCCAAACATTTCTTAGAACAGTGAAAATCACTTAGATTTTATTCAGGAATGTTTTGTTTTATATATATATATATATATATATATTTTTTTTTTTTTTTAAACAAACAAAAAAACCCCAAACACGGTGACTGACAGTATGAAAGGCAACTGGTGTCAAACCAACCTTCCCATCAATCTCTTTTTTCAATAACTGAAGTTCTTTATAGTTACTCCACAAAATAAAATGACAATTTGATCAGTATAAATGATAGGAATCCACACTAATAGTACTAGAAGTATTAGCCACTTTTAATGCTTGCTGGCCTAGGAGATCCAAAGAAGGAAACAATGGGTTCCTCTTACTCGTAGTAGTTGCTATAGATAAAATAATTCCTCTTCCACAAAACTTGAATAGAAAAGAACTTTATAATTCATCTCCTGTTGCTTAACATTGCTTCAAACTCTCTATTCTCTCTCTCATCCTACAATAGGGATAGAGTCAGTGAGCAGCTGTGTGGTGCTTAGACACCAGCTGTGGTCAACATAGCACACAGGACTGTTTTTGTACTTATTTGTGCTAGTGCATGGTTAATATAACAAGGTTGTCTTGTTTTAAAGCTCTGTACTATGCTACATTACCAACACAAAAAGGAAAAAAATGTACCACAAGTATCTTTTTGGTAATGCTAATCGTTTCTGTCTGCTTCTTACTTTGAACTAGAAAAATGCATCAAAGATTTCTGAGTTGTTGGACCTTAGAAAAGAACTTATATTAGCATAGTTAGCCAATTAATTATTCCTGAGCTATCAAAATTTCGACTAATATGACTAATAGTGACTTGTCCTGGTATATAGTAGATCTCAGGTGACTGGAATTCATAGATGCAGAGAAAATCAGAGCCTCCTTAAATTGACCTAGTTATGTCATTCAGTTATGTCATTCAGTTGTGCATTTCACTTGTCCTGATCTCATCCCACAGTCCAATTGCTTACTGCCACCCATTGCCTGGAGACTCAACAAAAGTCTGTGAATTGTATGTTGCCATTACAGTGTCTGTTGGAACTCTTTCTCACATTAAGATCTTTGGTCCTTGACTTATATAATAAGGGAACTGTAATTTATCTTTGGAAGAAAAGCACAGCCCATATAGAAATTATGACATTATTGTCTTCTCCATCTGTTCTTAAGTCTTCCTTGATTATGCCTCAGTTGTTCCCAATTCTCCAGTTTGTTAACTTTTTAAAAGAGAAGATACCCCTTTAAACATTAAAAAATAATTCTCTACATGATTGTTATGTCAATATCTATTTTTTTACCACTATTCTGGATGAAGATGATGAGGGAATGTGTCTTCCATTTTTATTAATTCTCGTTAATTCATTAAGCTTGTTCGTATTCACTCACCACTGAGGATTCTTGGGGTATAAAACTACATTATATTAAATGGAAGAAATTCAGTGTCCTTTGAAAGTGAATACACCAAAAAAAAACCCTCTATGCCAAATAATGTCATCCCGTATAAACTGAATAATGCAATTACTTACTGAGCTAGTCTTACATGTACCTTTCTGGAGTCAGATTAAAAAGACGAACCACATGAGATTTCTTTCATAAACTAGTGTCAGAAGAACTAGTTTAAGTAAATGTACTACAGATAATATAATGAGAATGTATAAATATTGAATAGTAATGCATTATTTTTACCATAGCTAAGCAAAACTATTAATAGTTGCCTATTTTTTTTTTGTATTACTAATTACATGCTGATATTAGCTTTTCAACTAAGCAGAGCTAGTTCTGTATTTGTTTTCTTTTCTTAAGAGTACAAATTTACATTATTATCATAATTTACAAAGAACAGTCTCCTCACACAGAACAAATTCTGAATTTCTTTTATGTACCCGTTAAGTAACAGAGTAAGCATATCACTTTGAATGTTTTCTGTAATGTTGACAACATAGATGAATGATGTTGAGCAAGTCATTGAGGTCTGAAAAATGTCAAATCCAAGGTCTAAAATTACACCTTAACATTAAGTTCCTATTTATTTCCTCTAGACAGTCATCAAATCCACACTGAATAAATTTTTACTTTTTTTTTTATGTCAGATTTCTCTGAAAGTCTGCATGCATCTCACTGATTTGCTGTGTCACAGTCCATTTACAAAGAAATGGCATCAGCCTGTGACAAAGAAGATGAGAAATGCAGGACAAAAATAAACACAAATGAATTGACAAAACAAAGATGAAAAACATCAAAATTAATATTAAAAATTGCTGTGAGCTACCATTCTTTGGCAGGTTTAATTTTGCCTAAATAAAAAACTCCCCCTGGATCTGTTTTACAACTCATTTTGTAAAGCTTAGCAAACACTCTTGGTGGAATTGTATGTTCATTATCTAAAGTATCTGGAATTTTGTTCATTTCTAATACTTTTGGGTCTTGTTTTAACTTCTGCGTGTGTATAATTCCACTTTAAGTCTCAGTTAATGCCAAATTTTTAAAAATGCAGATGCTTGTTTCTCTCTTTTCCTTCCATGAAGGAATCATTTTTTATTTCTGAGAAGTTGTTATTTTTAACACTTATAAAGTTTCAGGAACTAATATAGCTGAATAGTTTTGAAATTAATTGCTGAAGTAGTTAAATTAAAGCAACTTTGCACAGTAACAGACTTTTTAAATCCTTTGAGGGCAATGTTATGGGTGTAAATGAGTATTAATGTCACTTAAAATAAGCCCACAAACACAGAAAAAGTTTGTAGTTGAAAATAATTCTCCTCACTGAATTCCCTAAATAACCATAATGACTTGATAACTAATTTTATATGATAAAAACATTAATTGCCTGTATGATTATAAATAAACAACAATTCTAATAGTCTGCTTTGAAAGTAATGCCTCCTACTTTACTATGTTGGTCTACAGTGTCATAGGCAGATACTGGTGGCATGGCAGCAGAGGTTGAACCTTCCCGCCACTTATTCCATTAGATGCTGTCATGGGACAGATGGCAGCAGAAGGACAGTCTGACAAAATAACATCTGACATAGAAGTGTGTATGAAGCAAATGTGTGGAATTGAATTTCTCCAAGCAGGAAAAATTGCACCTATTGACAACCATTAACACTTGCTGAACATTTATGAAGATCAAACAGTGGATGTAAGCAGAGTGAGGTGGTGGGTGGTGTGTTTGAGCAATAGCGACAGTGACAGTTGGTCACCTGCACTGGTGTGGATTTTTATAATCACTGCATGCAGGTTCTTGTTCACCATGAGTAAAAATGCATTGTCAATGGTGGTGACTATGTTAAAAAATAGTGTTTGTAGCTGAGAACTTGCTCTACCAAGTAGTATTATTGTGCTCATTATAACTGTTGAAGTTTCCATGCAAATAAATAGAAAGCATTACTTTCAGGGAAATCTACATTTAAAATATATATATATAAAAATCGGAAGACAAAATATAAAGCTCTTAATAGATGTATGGATTATGTGTATGGTCAGGACTTGGAACAGTCCTGAACATATAACTCCAACTTTCGGACAGAACTGAACAAACATCTTAATTAAAAAATACTTTTTACTAACCAAATGCAGGTCAACACAAGTAGAATTGTGCTCACAAGCGTTGTTTATGCAGTCATCAATGTCCTGCTCACACGTTAGTCCTGCATATCCTGGGTTGCACAAGCAATAGAAGCCATTGACAACTGTAACAGAGATAGTATTTCAGTACTAGGGTTGCTTCAGTGTAACAACTGAATGTTGTAAATTTAAGTAAGCTACAGTTACGTCTACTCATCACAAAGGTGTACATGAAAAATGTAGACACGTTAGAATGGCAATAAATTAAATGCATTACTTTAAAACACCTTTTTAATATTATACCCTGCATTTAATTTAAAAAATTAGATGTTTTAACATAAGAATTATAAATCAATTTTCACTTACTAGCTTCTAAAAAGTAATAACATTTCATGAGCTAATAGTTTTAGCTCATAAAGCTGTGAATATACGACTTTATCTTTAATATTGTGCCTGAGATTGGGATGGTTAAATGTTGTGAATTTTTTGTTCTTTTTTTTTTTTTTTTGTTTTTGTTGTTTTTCAAGCAGAAGACGGCGGACGGGGTGGGGGAGGGGTGTTAGGTACGAGGTTATTTTGTTTTGTAAGAAATGCCTTCTATTATAGCACTACTTTAAAGGAAAACTTGCCTAGAATTTGTCTGCTTAACCTATGATGGATATTTGTGCTTCATTTCAATATTAGCAAGATAATAAGAAGAATTACATCTGTTTTTCATCACTAATAATCTAAATGGAAAGGAATCTTTACAGTGCTACATCTATATAAGGAGTTTGCGAGAGCAATAATTGCAGCTCATGCAGGCCTGGATTTCCTATAAACTCAAAGAAGTCCCTGGGTTCTTCATTATCTCCGAGATTTACCACGGAATCTAGTCTGTCACTGTGTCTATACGCAGAGCTGCTATTATAGTCATCAAATATGTTAAGTCCTCCAGAGCAGCAGCATTTTTTATCTGTTCAGAGCTTTACATTTTCCTCAGTATTTGAGCTTTTTACAGTCAGTGCAAAAAATGCAGTGCAGAAGAACTGACACATCCATGAGGTACAAGTCAGTTTTGGAGGTACCACAAAGCCAAACCATCCACAAAAACATATGGCATGAAGAACTTTACTGCATCTCATCTAAGTTCCGGTTCAGAAATGTTCCTGAATGAATATACAGTGAACTGAAAACATCGGTAAACTTCTCAGGAAATAGTCTTCACTAGATAAATTATGAAGCCAATCATCTTTTTTTCCATGTATGAAAACATGGAATTCTTAAAGCTTATTCATAATTATTATTTTTTTTATTTAACTAGGAGAGTGTTAGGCAATGATATACTTAGCAATTTGGAGTTAAAATTTTAGGACAGCAAGTCAATTAGATTTTCGGTAAATTTGTCTAAGAATTCTGAATTTCAGGGAAGTTCTCAGGTTGGCCCAGTGCTTCGAGTATGGGGAAAGGTGAAGTCAGCTAGGCTCACTCTATATTAGTCCCTTCAGGAAAAGGTTAATAGTTAAATAATTAAGTAATAATAACTTCAAAAGCAGTTACAAAAATGACAGCTGAATTCCTTTTTCTAGTGATATGGGCTGATGGATAAAAATCATAGCTTAGAAGATCCATATGAGATATCGAGGGCATAGAAATAATTACAAGAGTAATGCAGAAGTGGAATAGGCTTTCCAGTGTTTCAGGAATTTCCATCCTTCCTTTATGGCTTTCAAAGCTCAGTGAGAAAAAGACAAGATTAGTCCAGTAGGAGGTTTAACTATGTGACCTCCAGATATCATTCCCTTTTTCAACCAAAGCTAGTAAGTTTTTCTGAAAATTACCACTTTCCCTTTTGTTTACCAAGCACAGAATGGGTTCTGATAGGTTTTAACCCACAACACTTTCCATTAAGTACTCCATTAAGTACTGGCTGCTATTCAGTGTAGCCTGCTGATCCAGACAGAATATGGTAGAGTAATTCATCATCAGGTTGCTTCTAAAGCATGCAAGTATGACTTACAGGAAAAGAGTCAGTTACACGGTTACATGATACAGAGCACATGGTAGTAAATGGGTACTCTATTTTTCATGTTTGATAATTAATGCAATTTTTGGACTTGTTAAAATTATCATTATTAACAATTAACATACAGTGCTTAATTGCTCTACGAGCTCCTTTTCAGCAACTGACTATTCTCTTATCAGATGCACAATGTAAGATATATTTGGCTAATTTAGGTATCAAAGGAGACAGCACAAATCTCATTAAAATTTCTCATTATCTGCCCCTAAACACACAAACCTCAGGACCAGGAGTCAAGGCAGTTGGCAAAAATAATCCTCCAAGCACTGGCTGTGGAACTCCAGACAAGCTAAATTTCAGTAAATTATCCACTGTTCTCCCCAGAGCAGCTCAGTAGCTACAGATGCTTCAACAGAAAGACTACTCTACATTAAAGCAAGTAACCAGACTGAACTCACTGTCATAACAGTATCCATGGAGGCAAGGGTTAGAACTGCATTCATTGACATTGATCTCACAGCGTGGACCTGCAAAACCCTTCACACACTGGCACTGGAATCCAAGGGGAAAAGCATCCAAATTCATTTCTTCTGTGCACACAGCTCCATTCTCACAGGGATTACTGGCCTCACAAGGCCTAAACTCACAGTTCGAACCTGAAAAGAAAAGTAGCAAAGCTGTCAGCATTTAACTAATGAAAATCTCCCTGCAGCTGCTGCCTATTCGAGCTGTATTTTCTTTAGACCCCTGCTTAAAATTAAGTTGGAGGCTCTCAGAGATACATATATGTACAGTGCCATGCAGAAATACTTATTTGCTTTGCTGTCTTACAAGCCAAAAAGGATTATTTGTCCCTGTTTCGTTTATATAATGACATTGTACATCAACATAGCACTTGGATACCTTTTATATCTTTCTGTTTACCCTTGTCCTCTAAAATAGCTCAAAAACTGTAGTTAAAGAAAATGAATTTTAATTTGCAGCTTCCTGTTACTTCTTCATGATATTATCACAGCTACGATGCAATTTGTTTATAGTTTAACTCGTAATCCCAAATATAAATGAAGTTCAAGTAACCTTGTATTATTAAATATACTATTAAATATATATTAAATTATGTGTTGTTGCTTTTATTTTAATGATGAGTGGCAACCTCCACAGTACATAAAATACAAAATAGAATCTCCTACATTTTCTTTCTATTCTACTGTAATGCTCTAATGTGTAATAGATTATGTACATTTCTCTGGGGTAATCAGGGAATTGTGTAATTGTGATCTTTGGTCACAGATGCCCTCATCTAAATCCTTAGTTTGCAATAGATTTTAAAAGACTTAAAGGTCCTTTAAAGTGAATCTTACTTTGTAAGCACATAAATAAGGCTGATTCATGTTTTCCAGCTGCAAAACCTCAAAACACTGAAGGCAGACATAAGAGAGATCAAATGGGATTGTAAAGCTGCTTCTCCTTTCCCTCACCACCGCTGAAGGCAAGTCTGTTCTTTCAGGCTGTTTCAGGCAGACTTTGCTGGCTTTCTGGGCTGCAACCAGCTGTGCACCAGCTCTCTGAGGACCTGTGGAGCCTGTCTTTCTGCCAGTGCTCTGTGAGCTGTGTATGTGCTATGCCTACCAAAGGTGGCGTGTGCAGTTTGCAGTCCTCCAGACCCTCTGTCCACTTCCCTTAAGCCCCCACCCCAGTTCTGGCTGCTCAGCCAGTCCTTCCTGAAGCACCTCCTCCCTGTCCTTCTTCAGTAACACTGGTGTCTGTAGGGTTGTTTCTCTCACCTTATTTTTCATCATCCTCTCACACAACTGCTGTGCAGCATTTTTGCATGCAGGGCCCAGTTACGTCCTGTAGCGGGCTGTTGGAGCCCGGCAGCCCTGGCCTCACCTCACAGAAGGCCCTGCAGTCCTGCTACCAGCAACTGAGTGTCTGCACACAGCATGCGAGAGAAGCCATATTTGTGAGATGTATAATAGTCCCTAGAATTTTCAATTTTTGTTCAGATAAGAATTCTTAAGAAGTAATTGACTGCTGCTACAAGTCACCTGGAGTATTTAGCATTTTTGTATATTGTATACAATTGCTAACAGAACTGACTATTCATGTAGTTTATTGGATGTAATTTTGGGAAAACTGCATCAGTTAAGTGGTTGACTTATTTTTGGAGCAACAAATTGAATATTTCGTTGTGGTTTCAGAAGAACAAGACAACAACATAGCAGTTGAGATCAAGCTACAGTGCCACTGAGTGCCATCAATTGGCATTCAGTGTTGTTGGCTTATTCCACATTTTGTTCATCCTATGGGGTCTTCTTAATAACGAAACACATGCTCTCCAAAACATCCCAAGGATTTTACATGAGCTGAATCTTTGCTGTAAGGCAGAGTAATTTGAAGGCTGAACTCTCAGTGCTTCTGCATGGGAACTGTAAGGTCATGGCTTGAACCTGTGACTGAGCACCTGGTGAAGCGCTATAGCCAGCCCCGAGAGCACAGATGGAAGCAATTCACCTGTGCCATTGGAAGGGGTGGACCCAGGGTCTGGCCTTTGCTAACCTCATTTAAAGGCTGGCAGCAGCAGAGAAGGATCTTTGGAGTGCTTAGTGAATCCTGATCCTCAGAAAGGGATAAAAAATTCTTTATTACTAGACTGTGACTTTTACCTTTTTAGGGTGATCCAAAACTGGTTTAAAGCACTTATATTTGCCAGTGTTTATCTTTGCAGCTTCCCAAAGCAAAAAAAAAAAAAAAAAAAAAAAAAAGCAACAAACAAGCAGGAATAGAATTGGAATGGAACTAACAAGTAATAACAACATACGATCAGCTATCGGATCAATGCAGTGACACTAATGGAGGAGAAAAAGATGGCGCAGCTTGTTCCCTGTCTTTCTGTCTCCAGTAGTCTCTCTGATGTACAGTGTTCTTGCAGGCCATAATATGTTTTTTTTTTTTTAATTCCCTGAAATTGCATAACAAAAGCTACTGTGTGGCTCACTGAGGTTTACCCAAAAGTTTTCATCTTCATATCACAACAGCTTGACATGAGTGAAGACCTCTCTGATTCCCACAGTGGAGTTCTCACCCCCCTAAATAAGCTTAACACGTAGTTCACAAGTGGAACTGTCAGATGATCATGAAATGCAGTATTTATTTTTCTTCTGAGTTGGTGTTAATAAGATTTGCCTGCCCTCTTACATGCCAAGTGTTATTTGGTGGCAGACGTTTCTGTTAGATAAAACAGAGGTCACGACACAGTGCATCAGTTTTTGCCTACTGTAGTATCCTTCACCAGTGCTGGATACTAACTGCTTTTCAGATGAGAGCATAACAGAGTCTTGATGCAACTTGTGAATAATCAGAGAAGAAACAATGAGGTTGTATGCCCTGAAGGCCACAGGTTTACAGTACTTAAAAATATTTGTTCTGTATCAATAGGTCTGTGCACAGATAACCTGCTGGAGGACCTCTTAGGAAAAGGACTTGGGGAACAACAGGTTGGCCATGAAATAGCAGTGCACCCTTGTGGCCAAGAAGGCCGATGTTATCCTGGGGTGCATTAAAAAGAGTGTGGCCAGCAGGTGGAGGGACCTGATCTTTCTCCCCTACTCTGCCCTGGTGAGGACACATTTAGAATACCGTGTCCAATTCTGGGCTCCCCAGTTCAAAAAGAAACAAGGGTCTCCTAGAAGGAGTCCAGGAAGGGCCGCAAAGATCATAAGGGACCTTTCCTCTATGAGGAAAGGCTGAGTAACTTGGGTCTGTTCATCCTGGGGAAATGAAGACTGAGGGGGGATATAAATATCTCAAGGGAGATGGGAGACAAAGGGATGAGGCCATTCAGAAAATAAGGAACTGAGATAACGTAAACTTTCATGTTCTTTTGCTTTCATAAATTTAGTTTTAACACATTGGCATATTTATGTTCTGATGATAAGGTTATATTGTGCTGTTTTTTTCATTTTGTTTTTAATGAAACCCTGGGTGGATGTCTTCACTGTGCACTCTGACAAAAGGAGTTTGAATCAATCATGGAATCACAAGAGTCATAGAATCGTAGTGTCACAGAATGGCTTGGTTTGGAAGGGACCTTGAAGATCGTGCTCCAACCCTCCTACTGTGGGCAGGGTTGCCAAGTACTAAATCAGGAACTAGAACAAGTTGCCCATGGCCGTGGCCTTGAATGTCTCCAGGAATGGGGCATGTACAACTTCTCTGTGCAGCCTGTTCTAGTGCTTTGCCACCCTCTCAGTGAAAAATTAGTTCACATTAAATAAGTGGCAGGCTCCTGTTTGGTTCTCCTGGAAGTGTCTCTTCTGCAGACTGAGCAAGCCCTGCTCCAATACTAGTTAAAAACACAACAACAACAACAACAAAAACAGTGAAAACATCAATGAATATCTCAGACTTTTCCATGTCTCTTGTTACATCATTGAAAAATGGGATCTCATTTTTCTCAGACTCCCAATTCATAGTAGAACAATGGAACTCTGTTGTTGTGCTTCATGTGCCTTGCTAGCTATAGCTCTGGTTGCACTTCAGCTGTACTGATTCCATCCCCATATGACTGTGTGCCTACTAGGTAGGTAGCTCACCATTGCATTTACCTTTTGTGCGCATGGTTTTCTGTTCCCAGTTTGTACATTTTTCTGCCACATATGCTTGATTTCCTGTATATTGGAAAGGTTTGTACTTTGACTTATCCTTCAATATAAATCAGTGAGATCAAGATAAATCTGTTTTCCCTTCAGTGAAGTCACCAATGGGAGCTGCAAAAGAGATCCCTAAGCAGACCAAAGTCAGCTCAGTGATGTCAAGGATCTGCTACATGCATTTCTTAATTCTTTCAGGATTATAAGCTCCATCATCTCACTGCTATTTCTGCCAGAGATGGCTTTGATCTTTACATCTCAAACCACTTCTTTGTAGTCTAGTCATGCTATTATGCAAGCTGCAGCATATATTTATACCTCTTCTTCAGATTCTTGCTGGTACATTCCCAGAAGGGCAGGAATTTCAGTGAAGTATGCACTGATTTGACATTACACCAAAATATATATTTCCCTGACAAAACAGACCTTTTTCCACTCCATAAGAAATGAGGAGAAACGTAAATTACTGCCTTTGTTTTAGCAATAGAGAAGTTACACCACACAGAACAAAAATGTTTATGTTGTCCTTACAAGTATAAAGAACTGAAAATTAAAATCCAGTCATGAAGTTCTGGGGTAATATTCCTATTTACCAAATGAGACCAAAACAGATGATACTATACTAACTATACGTAGTATTCTAAATTGTTTTTTCCGGTCTTTCTTTCAAGCCACTTCACCCTCATCTTAATTGGAAATGCAACCTTTTTTTCTCCCACACAGCTTTCCTGCATATCACTGCTTGGGAAATCTTTCTCTGCAACTAAGGTGTGAGAGATTTCATTCCTATACCAACTAGAAGGCTGGAAATAAAAGAAAAGAAGATTTTATCTTACCTACTCAGTTCCTTCCCTTGATGAAATTATTTTTTTTTACTGTCAGTGTTGAGAATCAATAATGTAAAACACTCTTCCCTCATTCAGAGGATCACAAGCATTTATATTATTTTTAATGCAAGCATGAAAATCATTCATCGTTAAATAACTAATTAGCAATCAAATCAATACAAGCAGCAAGAGTACAAAAAAATATATATATATGTTCGCTGATTTAAATTAGAATGTTTTGGAAAAGGACATATTCACAGGCTGGTAACAGGCAGCTGTGGTTATATGTTAGTGAGATAAATGGCCTTCTGCTGTTGCTGCCATATCAGCATTTTGAACAAGGCTGTAAATGTACATTTAAGGTTACTTGGTTAAATCAAGCAACAGACAGACTAGGGATACAACATTTGTTTATTAAAGTAATTTTATCAGAATAGGGATTCACATCTACTGCATTTTCTCTCTTTTTTTTTAATAAAATTTGTTAAACTATTTTTCAGGAAATAAGTAATTGTGAATGTGTAGCTGATTAATTACTATACACCTATTTTTACCTAAATATTAGAGAGTTTTTCATCTGGTAAGTTTCTGGAAGTCTGGGATTTTTGACTGAAAGGAATGCTGTATATTAGGAAATACAGCATAAGGTGTCTTCTCCCACTCACATATCAGGGCTTTTAAATTGACCATCGCAGAACAAAAAAGGTGATGATAAACATAGTTAGCTGACAGAAAAGAGAAAGTAAGTATGTCCAACACATCAAATGTGAAAGAGTCAAACACGGCAGTTCTTTAATAAATTAATAAGTTCAGCGTATCTTTCCAACTGTGTTTATTTCAATTAGACATGTTTAACATTTCTGCTGTTCTAAGTCTTGACTATATTTTATTGATTACAAGAAGAGCTCGCCGTTATTAGAGAATTAAAAGCCTTTCCATTAGTAAGAAACCCAATACAATACAAAAGAATATGGACTAGCAATTAATTTACACAGTTGAAGGACATTTCAGTTTTCAGTGGCACAATATATCAAATGAATATAACTAAATGAACATAAAATATATAACAACTAATGAATAATTTATTTGGAAAACACTTTTGTTTAATAATGAGAACCTTATTGTATGATCAGAAATATAATTCTACTAGTTCTAATAAACTATCTCTTCTGCAGCATTTGCTTGTAATATTTCCACAGTAGATACTAAATATCATAAATGAAAACTGAAAATAGGTAATTTCTTCCTGAATAGTACCTTGATTTGTTAAAGCTATTATTATAAGTAATAAATACATAAATATAGAAATGACGTAATAAACAAATGACCTGTCATAAGTTTCCATTTTCTTATGTAAAACGATTCATGTTTGTTATTATTTGCTCAGCATAAATTTGTGCGTGAAATGTTGTCATATGTACTACAGATTTCTCTTATAATCAGGAATGGCATCTCTTCAGTGCTGCTATTCTTTTGGGAAAATAATTTAATAAAAAAGCCATTTGCTACAAACATTTTAAGGAATTAAATCTGACAACAGCTTTCAAAGTCAGCATTTTGCAGTAAACGTAGGAGAGGAATCAATGACAAAATATATCTGATTGCAAACTGCTGGCATGATTATGAGAATACAGTGAAAATAAACTAACTGTGGCTAGTTCTGGATCAAGAAGAGCGTCACTTGAGATCTATTACTATTGTGATCTATGGACTCATGAGGACAGGAAGCTTTGAGGACAGATGAAATGGCATCATGGTCCACATGGAGCCATTGAAAAGAGGTGATGAACCAGCAATGAAGTAGCACCTACCCTTGGGCATCTGATGAGGGTCAGAGGAGGTAGATGCATTGTGAAACCATGAACCGTCAATATCCCAGATATACCAGTAACACCCATTCCAAATTCATAGGCAATTTGATGGTATTACCAATATCTTTTTTTTTTTTTGAAAGCATTTTAATCTACAAAATAATTTGATCACATCAGAGAAATCTGTATTGTTATATCGATATATATATTGTTATATCAACTTCCTACAGTCCCCATCACAAAAGGCCTTCATAAACATATCATAGAATAATGGAAGACTCAGGAACTCTAACAAGCAATCAGTTAAATGCTTAAATTTTGAGGTCTTGGAAAATCTAAAGAATAAATGTATCAAGGATAAAGATTAAACTCTCTCTATAACTGTACAAAATTGTCTTTTTCTGTAACTTTGAAAAATTCACAGATATCTCTGAGAGGCCTGCAGTTATTTTATCAACTAGCTGCTTAGTTTCATCTGCCTTGTAACATAAGAAAACAATGCAGTATATTTACATAAACAAAACCTAACATACTCTGGAATACGATAGGAAGCAAAAAATAACTGCAGAAGCATGCATATATTGATATTATTCAAAACTAAGCCAAGTATTACTCTAAAGCTTCATAAGTACAGCATCTTTTCTTTCAGTTCAAATTTGCAGGAATTCCACATTTTCAGTAGAATGCAAATTATAATTTATGTAAAGAGCTTTGTGATAATGTGTATGTGAAAAATCAGTGTCAGTGATATCTGTACAAATTGAAAATCAACAGTTTTTTTTATTATTACTTTTTTTTTAAAGGAAGAATGTTTGGAAAGCAATACTTGGCACTTTCAAATAAGAGACATTTCCTTAATTTTATACAATAATGCAGGCCATGCAACAGTGATGGGACAAAGAAAGGGACAGACCCACATCACAAATTTAAAGTGAAAATCACATTTATATTACTGCTTCATACCTGTATAAATTTCTGTAGAACCAGACAAAAAGAAAAGTTGAATATATTATTTAGGTGCATTTTTTTTTCATGTTAAAATATATAGCTATTGTACAATGAAGATAAATCTATATGCATATTTATGCAATTCAGATTTCATTATAAAAATTACGCTTCACTCTTTCTGAAATAATGAAAAGAAAAATGCTACCAAGGAAAACAGTAGCAGTAGGTCCTAATAAATTATACGCAATTCTTCTGTTGCTGTTTTCTTCTTCTATCTTTCTTTTATATATCAGAGCTAAACAGAAATTACTAATGTATGCGGACATACGGATATGTGTACAAAAAGCTGGTATTAAACTCATTTTTTCCTCAGAGCCATGAACCTGTGGATATCATTTTTGCCTATACTGATTCTCACCTTTAGTCCAGGCAGACAGATCCTTCTGTGTTTTAAGATCCTATTTTCATTTGCTTAAAATTTACCAGATTGACCAGGTATTATTTACAACATATACCAGGATTATTGTTTTCTTACTCTGATTTGCATGTTGGCAGATATCTCTATATCACAAGTAGACCTGGCATGTAGAAAAATAATGCTGCCAAGTTTTATTTCACCAACCAACCAACCAACAACAAAAAAGCAAAAAGCAGAAAAAAAGAAAACAACCTTGATGATCAACTTTTTCTGATAAAGAGAAAAACCCTCATTATTTGTAGGGCCGCCAGGGAAAAGCTGATCATACTTTAAACCTTTGAAAAACTATGATTTGCACATACTTTTGGGGAAGTAAGGGAAAGATGCATAGAGATTTTCATTTGCAATGAATATACTTTGTATCATCTACATAACATAAATCTCCTCCCTGTCACTAAGGTACTCGTACAACATTCTCACAGCATAACTAATGAGATTCAAACACCTGATCTTCTGTTGGATTTAGAGAGGCAGTATTCCCAAAGTAGTCGTGGCTGTAAAAGCTTAGAAAATATTTCTTGTGGACCAAGGTGCATCCCAAGGTACAAAGTCAAAGCAGAGCTGAAATTACAGCACATACCTCACTGAATTCTTATGGACAGATTTATCACTGAGAGATGATTTTGGGTTTTTGGCACTGCACCAGAAGGTCATAGGTCTCCTACAGATCTTGTCACATCTGCCAGTGCTTTGTGGGTGCCTAACGTACTCTGGACTGTCTAAACGATACTTCAGTTGGTTAGATTAAAAGTCTGCTCACTGACCTGCTTAATTTTGGAGACAGAAACACCTGAATTTAGCCATCCAGACATAAATTTTTAGAACCAAGAGCAAGTTTGATAGAAATAACAGAAAAATTTCCAAGAACTTCTGCAGATATTTCATATGGAAGCCAACAGCAATTCCAAGTCAACCTTTTTCTTTATCGCTTAGGGGCTATACTGATTTCCTAGACCATATACCGTAAGCATGGATACACTGTTTCTCTACCTACAAAAAGCTCCTGCGTAACACAAAGCATCCTTCATAGTTCTCTTCACTCATTTTATTTTTTCCCTAAATGAAACTTTATTTGGCTGCTCAGCATCAAGAGAATGGCAAAAACAGATATAAGCTGATGCTGAACAGGAGATATTCTTCTGTGGTCAAACACACACACACACATATATATATATATACATATATATATCAGGAGCCACAAGTCTGCCTTTTTTCACAAGTCTTGGCACAGCAAAGACTGAGATTTGGACTCTGAGTGCTGAAAAAGTAATTGCTCCATTATATCTACTTTAGTCCTTTGCCTTCATGAGCACTTACATTTCTTACTTATTATCTGTTTTGTAATTAGCTGTTCCCATAATAGAGTGTCCTGTGCTGAAAACTCCATTATTAGTCTTGCTTTTCAACAGAGTTAAGCATTTTTTTTTCTGCTGAGTTGCCTTTCTCTCTAGTTTACTTTCTTCTGCAACATGTTTAATGGCTAATTACCATTTTTGCTTTAATCTTAATTGCAACACATTTGGAGACATGTGTCATTAAGACTGCATCAAATAAGTACACATTTCCTCAGAACTGAATTTCAATTTTCCTCCACAATTACATATATTTGATTTAAAAGGTCATACCTATTAGTAGCATTTAGACCAAACAAATACAGTGCATTTCTAAATGAGTCATGCAATCATTTGGATCAGAGGATAATTTTCTTTTCCCTCATTATTAAAAGCATGTTAATAAAGAGCTTCTTTGTTTGTTTTTAAGGAACAATAAAAGGAAATATTCATGTCTACTACTGAAGAGCTATCACATATCAAATATACAATCTCAACCAGGGGCATTTTTTTTCTTCCTTGCTGAGATTTTCTTGCCAATAGCAGTAGACAGGATTAGTAAATGGGTAACAGAAATGATGGTAAAGTAGTGAAGCCCAGCATAGAAGAAATTTGTGATTTTGATATGTCTCTGTAAGATCGGTTCTTAGCTTTCAATCCTGAGTAAAAATAAAGCAGCCTCATAGAACAGGTCCATGACTCTCCTGTACTGAGGACTCCACATCTGGCTGCAGTACTCCTGGTAAGGTCTCACCAGTGCAGAGTAGAGGGGCAGGATCACCTCTCTTGACCTGCTGACCACCCTTCCTTTGATACAGTCCACAATACAATCGACTTTCTGGGCTATGAAGACACACTGGCTCACGTCCAACTTGCCATCTACCAGTACTCCCTAGTCCTTTTTAGCAGGGATGTGCTTAATAATTCTGTGGACCTAGTTGTTCAAAGGATGTATGAATACACTGCATGGTTCCTATAGAACAAGAAAAACAGCCAGAGCACCAATACATCTAAATATGGAAGAAACAGCTAATGACTGGTGTGAAGCATCTAGAAGTACCTGAAAAGTAAATATGCAATATACTAGATCAATTCACCAAGAATGAGACTACTACTTCACTGGCCTGTTTCATCAAAAAGCGGGGAGTAAAACACTGTTTAGTAGCAGAGCATTTTAAGTCTCTTCTGTTTGGATAACTATGAATCCCGTTTCCTATATACAGCTGAGAAAGACTCAACTAAAATCTGTAAACTAATGTGCCCTTCAGACTTGAAGATACTTGAAGACTTCCAACTCACAAAAGCAAATAAAACTGCGGGAATCCAAAAAGATAGTTCTGATTTTGCTGGCACAGATGGAAGAGTATAATGGATGTGTTTCATCCTTGTAACAAAATAAATAGCTTAAGATAAGAAAGGTACTTTGCTAAATGATAATGGAGACCAGCAAGGGACCATAAGATATGGTAGCTGAGAGGCTTAGAAATAAATTAACATCCTAGCATAAAAGAAGAGTCTTTCTCTTTTTCACGGAAGAAGGAGCTTGTTGATTTCATAACAAAATTATCAACTTGTGCTTCATACTATTTTGTATAAAATAAATTATGTCAGGTCTCTATTTAACATGCCTCCATATTTAGATAATATATGTATTTTATATACAGATAAAGCATAGCACTGAGTGCTACATAATTTCCTAATGGCACTATTCTTGAATTGTGTGTGATTTTTTAATGGAACAGGACAGTATTTCCATTCAGAGACATTAGAGCTTTTATTCTACCTTCCATGAAACTGTTAGTATCCCTAAATGATCTACAGCCTCACAATATGTTTATCACACACTCTCTTCTGCAGTACTTAATATCAATTCCACAGTAACTGTGATTCCATTAAAGAAATGCTACAATTGTAGAATCAATATAATAATAGAAAAGTTATTATAACTCCTCTTTGGCTAGGATTCTATAATGGAATCAAGCTCATAAGAGGACTGAGAGGCCTGTTTAACATAAATTGCTGGGAAAGACTATCACTGACAATTTATTGGCCAAAACTGTAGCTAAATATAGATCTAAGGTGTCTGTCTCCTATTGCTGGACATTACGTTCTTTACTTGTCGTCTACCCAGATCAAGTCAATCTTTCTTCCTGATTCCAGTTCCAGTAATGGGGAAAGCTACAGAAAACCAGCTGATCCCATTCCTTTGTTTCTGAGCAGCTAAACTTCAGAACATCCTTTGAAAAAATTTCCCATATAGATGACTGTAAGTGTTGTATCTCAGATAAGATATAAAATAGGTGGTAGTCAGAACATTTCCAAAATAGGAAAAGAACATTGTATAACAGTAGAAGTGGCTGAGTGATAAATAGCCCTCCAGTGTTTAAGTGTGAAGTATAATAGTAATTTGTACCACATAAAGTCAGTGAAAGAGAAAAAGAACTGGACTTCAAAAATTGGAGTATCATACTGAGATAATTAGAACATATTTGCAAGCACACACACTATTTGTGGTAGAGATAGCAGGAACATATATAAAGATAGATACTATTACATTTATTAATTATACATTGTGTATGTGTATACAACATGTACACAATGAGCCTCAGTAAGTACCAGGGTTTTTATGTGGGCTGACATAAAAGTCTCTTCATTGATAAAATAATCTGCTGTAGATTGTGTCTTCTTTTATCAAATGTAGAGCTTGATTGACAGCAAGGTTAAAAGCATTATGATATAAAATTATATAGATTTTGAAAGACATTATTTCATACTTTATCAGTACAAAATGTAAATCTCTAAAACTTCAGAAAATAGAAATGCAATTTCATCCTCCATAGGACAAGAAATTTAGATGAAATAGGCTAACAAGACTTCAAATACCATATTTAGTAATTAGAACATTATTAGGAGATGACAACAATGTTATGTTATGTTGTATCTGGAATTCTTAAATGCTTCTTAAGTTTTCTTTTGAGCTCTGCATAGATAGACTGCTAGTACTCTCAGGCAATACTCAATAGAACATTTGGAAAAAATGAAAGGTAGCAATTTCAGTGATAATAATTCCAATGAAATATCTGAACATATAGAAAGACCACTGATCTGCACTAGCTGTGGGGAAGTCTTCTATCCGGTGAAACTTAAGGAGATGAATGTTTTGTCGCTGTTAGAGTTACAACAACCACGGCAGAAGAATACTTCTCCACTATTGACTTTACCATGGTTCATGGTTTTATGTTTTTTGGTTTTCAGTATTCTGCATCAAAACATCATGTAGTGTACTGGAATTAAAGTGTTAATGCTCCAGTTCCAGGTACCTATCCCTATACATTATGGAAGTCATGGAATTTGGCCCTTCTGGGTGGGGTGGTTTCTTACTGGCTGGCAGTGTTTGTTGGAGGGTGCTTTCCTAGCCATTCCAAGCTTTTCAGGTGGGGGTCTACTGCCCCCCTGTCACGGGCATAGATTGATCTAGTTAACTCCGTGACACGTGGAAATCAGGTTTTCAAAAAGAGTTTGTGCCCACAGGAAAATATCACACACACACCTGGCTTGTAGAGTTAATTTGCACAGCC
Organism: Perdix hodgsoniae; assembly: GCA_035772895.1. Lineage (NCBI taxonomy): Eukaryota > Metazoa > Chordata > Aves > Galliformes > Phasianidae > Perdix > Perdix hodgsoniae. The sequence continues at coordinate 3,331,556 of JAPSGF010000076.1, forward strand.
AGACATTTGAAGGAAAATCCAGATATGTACTACTGCTCAAGTATCACCATGTTCAAAAACTTAGACATCTTCCAGTATTCTAGAAAAAACAGTGGATGAGCTAAAATATTTTGTCATAGTAGAACTACCCATGCTTTATAAAAGCACACAAGAAAAATGCAAGAAAAAAAAATAGACAATAAAATTATGATTTTTTCGTTGAATATCATAGTCACTTTTTATCAGAATATAGAAGCATATATTCAAGGTAACAAAAAGTCGGTTAAAAAAAAAAAAAAGAGAAACAGCTGAGCTTACTGTCCAAAGAACGTGAAATGAAAAGAAGATAAAAAAAGGATTTTTACAAGAGGGGAAAAAAAAGGAGAGGAAACTATCTTGCTTAATCCTTCTTGTCACAATAAACAAATTAGATGTTCCTCACTAACCAAAGAAATAGTCAATCAGATAAATGTATGCAAACCAATATCTGTAACCTAAATCCATTTCTAGGTTAATCTGAAAGTATGTATACTTATATATAAGAATGTATACTTTTCACTAAGCAAGAACTTCTATGAAAATATTAAAAACTAAAACAGATATACCTATATTACTTTTATGATGTCTTTACTTACTCAGTAAAATAATTCTGTAATCTGTAATAAAATACACACAACATTATTTGTTACAATAACCAGAGTATTTCCACGCAACTTGAAAATACACTTTAATTTCCCATTATTTATCTTGGGCTTCCTGTGAATCTGTTAGACTACACTTACATCCATCTAATACTAAATAAACAGATGGTAAGAGACTAAGGTAGTGTGCTCATATGAACCTTACTTTTTACTTTTATTTATACTGTCATGAACCTTGGTAGTGTCATTTTAAGAATTTGATATGAAGCAATGCCGAGTTAGCCTGCAAAAAACTCAGAAGTCTCAAAAATCCTTTATTGAAACAAGAATCCTTAGAACAAGATTTTAAGCTTTATGATTTTAGGGAATCTCAGTTACCACTTATGAGTCTTTCCAGGAGTTTAACCTTACCACTGAGACCAATAGAAATTGCTAGCTTCTTGAAGGATGACTACAGAAATGCTGACTTTCTGAAATTTTAATAATTTATTTAAATATCTAAATGAGAACTAAAGTCTCCTGAAAATCTTGTGAAACAAGTACTTCCAAGACCAATATTTGTAACCATGTGCTGGAAATGGTTTCACTTTTTTTCTGTGCAGAGGAAATTCTGAAACTGTGCTACACATTTACTCGTTATCTGTCTACTAGACTTTATTCAGCAGAACATAAATTAAAACCAATAAAAATGACAAACAAGATTTTGACCATTAACTAAAATAATAAGAACGTTAGAGCTCCTTTTTTCTCATGAATGATGAGTTCAATGCAACCATCTTCCCCAAAGGGGAAAAACCCTGCTGTCTCAACATACAAAGAAAATTGTCTTTTAATGATTATTCTGGAATCTTAAGTATGTATCATTACATTGAACGGCAGGAGGAAAAAATGTGTTTATATTTAATTTATAAATCAACAAGCATCTTTAATGGAAATTATCACTTAAACTAGATTTGTGCAAAAACACTACACAATTTGTTGTTTCAAATTTTAGTACCAAATGTTTAAAATTAACCCCACAACGTTTCACTGATAAGGATCACAATAAAACTTACATTTTAAATGTATTTTCCTTAAAAGCATCAACATAAATAACCACATGTGATTTATGGATCACAAGATAACTATAAATTGTTTTCTGGGAATGGAAACATAATTTAGAAAATGCCACAAATCAAATTAGAGTGAACAATGTTTAGAACAAAACTGTTATGGCTGGTCATTGAGCATATGCCTCTCATTTTGTAAATAATCTTGTTTTGTTAGCAAACTGATTTTATACTATTCATTTTGATTAATAAATAAACAGCTCAAGTAGATATATAAATAAAGTTTATTTGACATTACTCGCAGCCTAGGGCGCAACTGGTCACTTTAAGAGTCTTACTTGAGAAAATGAAAGACTAATAATGCTGTAGGAAGAGTGAAATGAGTTTAGACAATTGACATAAATGCTTTCTATAGTTAATTACGTTTGCTTTCCCTTCTCCCTTGGTGTCCATTACCTTTAAATGGAGCCATACATTGGCAGAAGTAATTACCCGGTTGGTCAATGCAGGTGGCTCCATTCTTACAGGGAAACAAAGCACACTCATCTATATCTGTTTCACATCTTGCACCTTTGAAAAGACAAAATACATGAGTGTTTAGTAAGACAATTGTGTTCCAATTTATAATGCATTTGCACCTCAATAATTTCAAGCAACTTTTGAAAAGAAGCTGATATAAATCAGCAAAAGATTTTTTTCCATACAAGTGTCAGCATCCATTTAATTCTTTTTGCCATAAATATGTAAGAAATTATTTCTGAGTTGCTAAGTGGTAAGAAATTTCCCGGAACACAGAGTAAATTATCTAGCAAAGCTAAGAACTTGGAGAAAGAAGATCTGCCTGCTGTAAGCGAAGATTGGGTTCAAGATGATCTAAAGAACATAGAGGGCCCATGGGATCTAATAAGATCTATCCATGGGTTCTGAGGGAACTGGCAGATGAAGTTGTCAAGCCATGATCTGTTATATTTGAAAGGTCATGGCAGTCTGAAGTTCCCACTGTTTGGAAAAGGAGAAACAACACCAATTTTTGAGTAGAGAGAAAAAGACGATGCAGGGAACTGCAGGATCTCACTGCTATGCCTGGCAGGTTCATGGAGCAGGTTCTCCAGAAGGCCTTATGAAGGCACATAGAAAAGAGAGATGAGGTGATTGGTGGTAACCAACAAGGCTTCAACAAGTGCAAATCATGCCCGGCAAATTTGGTGGCCTTTTTTGATAGAGTTAAACTACCAGTAGATAAAAGAAAATCAACTGATGTCATCTACCTGGACTTGTGCAAAGCATCTGACACTGCCCCACGTGATGTTCTGGTCGCCAAATTGGAGAAAAATGGATTTGATGGATGAACGACTCAATGGATAAAGAATTGGATGGATGGTTGCACTTGGAGAATTGTGGCCAATGGCTCAGTGTCCAAGTGGAGACTGGTGATGCGTAGCATTCCTCAGGGTTCAGTACTGAGACCAGTGTTATTTAACATCTGTGCAGGCAACATGGACAGTGAGACTGAGTGCATTCTCAGCAAGTTTGCAAATGACACCAAGCTGAGTGGTGCAGTTGACACAATAAGGGAAGGGCCATACCAAAGGACCCAAGTAGACATGAGAGGAAGGCTCAAGCAAACCTCGTGAAGTTCAACAAAGTGCAAACACATACAGCTGTGCTGGGGCAACCCCAAGCACAAATGCATATTGGGCAGAAAATGGTTTGAGGGCAGCCCTGAGGAGGATGACTTGTGGGTGTCAGTTGATGAAAGATTCAATTCAACATGAGCCAGCAATGCATGCTTGCAGCTCAGAAGGGCAGTTATATCCTGGGTTGCACCAAGAGAAGTGTGACCAACAGGTCAAGGGAAGCAATTCTGCCCTTCTACTCTCCTTTTGTGAGATCCCACCTGGAGTACTGCAGCCAGTTCAGGGGCACCCAACACAAGAAGAAAATGGAGCTGTTGGATTGGGACCAGAGAAGTGTCAGAAAGATCAGAGGGCTGGAGTACCTCCCCCTAAGAGAACAGGCTGATACAGATTGGGCTATTCAGCCTAGAGAAGAGGAATTGCCGGGGGGACCTTATAATGGCTTTCCAGTACCTGAAGGGGGCCTACAAGAAAGCTGGAAAGGAACTTTTCATAAGGGCGTGTAGTGACAGGACAAGGGGAAGTGATTTTAAACTGGAAGAGAGTAGATTTCAGCTAGATATTAGGAAGAAATTCCTTACTGTGAGGATGGTGAGACACTGGAACAGGTTGCCCAGATAGGTTGTGGATGCCTCCTCCCTGGTAACATTCAAGGCTAGGCTGGATGAGGCTTTGAGCAACCTGTTGTCGTGGGAGGTGTCCTTGTTTGTAGTGGGGGGGGGAATTGATAATCGCTTGATAATCTCAAAGGTCCCTTACAACTCAAACATTATATGATTCAATACGGCTGCAACTGTGCAGTTTTGTTTACAGGTGGAATCAAGTGTTCCAGTTTGCTAGGATGGAAATGAAACATTAGATCAGGGCAGATAAGGAGAAATGAGAAGGAAACAAAAGTAAATTAGTAAATGATATCTTAATGCATACTTTGTAGAATACCTCTTCATAGAAAACATGATTTACTACTAACAGGACTCACCAGTAAAGCCAGATAGACAGATACATTCATAGCCACCAACAAGGTCTGCACATGTTGAATTATGAAGGCATGGAGAAGAGTGACATTCATTTATATTTGTTTCACAAGTTGTGCCTATAAATACAGTCAGTCAAATGGAGAAGTTACAGTATAGCGCATATTTGTGTACCAACATTTTAACAGAATATAACTCATTAAAATACAACTCATAATAATAATTTATGTTATATTTTAAATTCAGTACAGAAGTATAGAAAACAAATTACATTAGATTAAGTATAATAGACTGCATTGCAATGACATGAGAGGAGGTCTTCCATATGTAAGTACAGCAGATGCACTTATAAAAAATGAAATAAAAAATCTGACAAAGAACACTATTTACTCTAGTCTAGACTATAGCTAACACAACCTTAAAAAGCAAAACAGCTTTTCAGAGTATAGAAATATTAGTGACAGACTTTGTAACTGGACTGTTTTGTTACTTTTTAATCATTTGAAGAATATGTGAAAAATAACAGCAAATTACAAGGTTTGGTAGGTTTGACAATTTTTTTTTTTAAAAAAATCAGGCTTTAGTTATTTTGAATATCACAAATAGTACAGATACCATGTGACATTTGAATTGCATGGTACTTTATTTCAGTGATTAAAAATCTGATTTTTTTAAATTTATTATTATTATTTTTAATGAAGCACTGGAAAGAAAATGGATGCACTTTAAATTCCTCATCTGAGCTCAAAGTAAGGATTAACTGCACATAGCACTGCATTCATTTATCAGAGTTGATTACATTTCTCATATGAATTATACCAATATGCCTAGAACAAAACATTTTTTTTGTCTGATTCTGTTTAATAACCTGTCAGCAGTTTAAAAAGCTTACAGAAAACAGCAAAGACTTTTTGTAAAATTTCACTGAAGCCACCTGATTTTCATCAGCATGGAAACCAGACAGCAGAAAACACCCATTTTCATACATTCATAAGATGTACTCACACTGAATTTACTTGCTTGGAACTTCAGATGACACTATAAGTATATAGGTATACCATGACATGCTAAAAAATTCTGTGTAAAACTCAGATTTGTGAAGTTATATTTCTGTGTCTTTTTAATACCTTGAAATCCATCCTGGCAGATGCAACTGAAGCCATTCAGATGATCAATGCAAGTGGCTCCACTGTGACAAGGGTCACTAAGACACTCATCCACCTCAATCTCACAGTTATTACCTGGAAACAAGTGAAGGAATCACTTCATTCAGAACATGCCACTTGTGAGCTACTGGTTGCAATAGGAACAACAAAATAACAAAACTGAGACAATCTTTTATCAATTATCCAAAAACTATCCTCAACAAATTTATTCATTGATTTAAGGCAAAAGTGAAATATATATTTAATATGCAATGCTCAAAGACACAATTATAGATGTGCTCAAATATTTGCATCTTGTCATATTTTGAAGCAGATACAGTTTTGAGTTTTACCAAAACATCATGAAAGTATGGTTTCTTAAACCAAATATCACCATGGGAAACAGTGGGAAATGTCTCTATTATAGCCAAAGATCTTCATTAAACTTTTTTTAAAATAATATTCAAAAAAAAGTAGATAATTTCTATGAATTTTTAAACATGTAGGGGAAAAGCTTATAGATGTTGATTTGTTGTTTAGAACTGATAATCCTAATATTGTCTCTAGCTTGCAAAGTAGAAAAAACTCAGAAAGTATTTATTTGCATTTTGCATAAGACATCCAAATGGATGATAATATTTAAAATGTTTGTTATTACTTCTGAGGTGTTTTGAATAATTTGTACATAGCAAAATATAAACTTAAAATAGTAATCTAATATTATGTAGACATGAGTATAAGACTCCAAACAAATGTTTCAACAAAATAAGATCTCATCAAGAATAAGTAACATCAAACAATTTTATGTTTTGATAACAATAAACAAACCACAGTTGTAAGATTTCATTATGCTATAGACACTAATACTGCTGTTAGTAAATTACAGGTTGTTTAATCTAAATGGATGCCTAAGTTAGGATGCAGAGCAACAATTCAAGATGCAAGGTGGTCGAACAAATCTCTGAGATCTGAATCCCTCTATCTTCCTGCATCCTCCTTGATTATAGAGACTACGGTCAGACTTGTTTTGATTTACAAGCCAAATCAAAGTCTGGGCTCTTAGATAGGATAGATCCAGACCACAGAGTTGACCTGCTGCCCAGTAAATCCCTAGTGCACTCAATCATATCATCAACCAAGCCATCAAAATGATCAGAGACTTTATCTAGGAAAGTACTGTTTGTTGTTTTGGTTGACACTGCAATCTTGATTTATAATGACAGCACAATGACGTCTCCAAAGTAATTTTAATCTAATCATACCCAGTCCTAATGACAATGGCCTGTGGGATAGATTTCAGCATGAGTAGTTAAGCCTGTCTAGGAACTTAAGGGTATAGTTGGCAGTTCAAGTCCTTATTACTGCAGCTTTACTGCTAGAGAAAGTACAAGCAGATAAAATAAGGACAACTTCCATATGGCTACAGGAGCGACAATCACATCTGTGTGAGACAGAAACCCTGTTAAAAATAGTATAAAATAAGAATTGCTGAAGTGGAAGTAGTTCCTTACAGTCAGTGATTTTACAACTGAATACTGCTGGAAAATGGAAACTGTTTCTGCCTGAATCAGAAACACCATTAAATTGTACCTATCATGATTTTCTGTGCTTTTAGGACTGACTTAATTAGATGTTACATAATTTTCTATTGAACCCACCTATGAAACCAGGTGCACAGAAACAAACATAGCCATCAGACATGTCTTTGCAGATGCTGGAGGCCCCACATGGTTGTGAGAGGCAAGCAGTAACATGCACTTCACAAAACTGACCAGTAAAACCTGATGAAAAAAATAGAGAAACTGAAGAAATACATATTTTGTTATACTCTGAGAAAACAAGTGAGACATCAGTTCTGCTAAGTACCTTTGAATTCTTATTTAGAGAAGAGTAAAATATTCCAGTTACTTTGAAAACTTGTTTCATATACAAATCACCTTCAAATGAAACAAAAGAACTGTAGGATGAAAACATATGTGAAACAAGAGAATTTGAAAAAATATATATTTTGATAAATAATATAATAAATATAATTATATTTCATTATAATATAATAATAATAAATCTAATTATGTGAAACACTGAGCACTCTTGTTTCCCATTGGGGGGTCACATATGCACAATTTACAAATATATTCAAAGATAAAACCAGAATCTAAATTTTACACTCAAGATACTGGCACACTGACAATGGTATTGGTTTCTGTAGACATCTTACAGAAAGAAAATCACGTGGTTCACAGATAACACCAACTTTACTTTAGAACACAGTAGTTGCAAGTTGGTATTGTTTCACTGAAAAATATTTTCAAATTTACTAAATAATTTTGAATTAATTGATATAAAGCAATAAAAAAATCAAAAAAAAAAAAAAATCAAGTACTATGTGTGGAGATAGGATCCAAGACATTAATTCAAATGCCAGGCTTCAAACATCAGACACTTTTGTTGTAACAGCTGTTAAGGAAAGTCTGTGAAAGTAAAAGAAGTGTAAAGTTCTCTACCTGTTTATTAATAGAGCACTGGAACAGTTTCTAAAGACTTACACATTCTTGCAAAAGTAATATTTCAGTTAAGATCGAAGAAGTCTGGACCTATTTATTATAATGTAACAATTACAGCATGAAAAAACACTGAAGACTTAAAACAGAAATTTGTTTCAGTGAGATAAATATCAATTTCAATGTTTTACAAGCTTGAATACCAAATCTGACTGAAGACTTGATCTTCACATTTCATTTTCAAAAAGATTTACAATTGAATGCCTTGCTTCAGTAGCGCAGATATTGCCAGAAAAGTCTAGTGTGCCAGCAAGTTGTTCATATATATCTGACCTTGAATTCCTTAACATTCTGTACATCAATGAAAAAGAGAGAAAACCTTTGGTCAAAGACACAAAAAAGAAAATCTGTATTCTGACCGTGTACAGCAATAGTTCTAAAATCTAAGAAGAAGCCTAATAAATTAAATTTTAATAAGTGCAGATACCACATAGTAGACCACTACAAAAATGTAGAAGTTTAGTCCTGCTTAAGCTTATTTTAGCACAGTCTTCAAATCAAAGGAAATGTAAACCATGTCCTTAGGGCACTACTGAAGAGCTCCTGATCTGGAAATGTTTTTAGTTTTGAACAGCTGGTTAGATGAGGTAAGACAGCAACTTCTGACCATCAGAGTAAATTGCTGAAACATACTGAGCTGTAGAAATTCTGGCTTGTAAAACAAGCCTTTGAGGCATGAATACAAGACAATGCATATTAAAACTGCCCTGCACATGCAGTCACTTTGGTTTTTAAATCAGTAGATGCAGAAAGGTGTCTTCAAGCTATGTTTCTACTCCATCCAAAACACCAGCTGCGCAATGTTCTCAAACAGCTGAAATCTTCCTCCCTGTTGATTGTTATTAAAAATTTAAGCATGTATCTCATTTTTGCCTTTGTAAATAGATGTTAACATCTGCTTATTAAAGTACTACATAAAGCACAAAAATTAAGATAAAGAAATAAAATCAAAACACTTATCAATAACTGCTATGCACAGACACGTATAACTGTTGTATATGATTGAGGTTATCAAAGTGGAGACACCATGCAGAAAAGCCAATATGTTTTTATTTCAGAATCTAAAAATAAATAAGAATAATTCTAAAAATTTGAAAGAAGAACCACGACCTATGTATGCTTTTATTTCCGTGTTTTCATTCTCCTGGTATCATTGCAGCATTGAGAAATATACCTGAAGTCACTGTTCAGAGTTAAAAAGCAAACAACAACAACAAAAACAAAAAAACAAGGGGCAGTGGTTTTAGGGACAAATTTTAATATTGAAAATCTATTTTTGCATAAAGTATCTCAGCAAACAAATTAAGAAGTAGTAGTTAAGAATATATTATTTCCCATCAAAATAAATATCTATTTCTTTTATTTCTTCTATTTCTTTAGACAGAGTCTAAAATGATATTTCATTTAGACAGTGGAAATGTGACAGTCAAGTATTTAAAATCATTCTTTCAGATATGCATTTACATTCTCAAAACCTCTCTTTTAGGCAAACCTAAATTCCTCATAGCAAAAGAGATTTTTACCGGTCAGACTACGACACAAACTCTCCAGGGAGATCTCTGCCTTGTGATCCATTCTGACATAGCCCAGCCACACAGTGATTTATGGAAATTTCACTACATGGCTGCTTACATTCTAGATGGCAGGTACATCTGAAGCTATTAAGTGGAACCTTACATTAAGAGTTATTGTCAGGGCCAGCAGGATCTGATGTGCATTCATTTACTCCTATTGAACAAGTATTACTTCTGGGGATATAGTTATATGGTTACTGCTAAAATTACAGTGGATAAAAACTTAAGCAGACTGTCAGGGACAAATGTCAGAATTTATATAATTTAAAACCCAAACAACATTTTCACTATCAGAAAGATACTTGCATGCTAATGAATTGCTAATTTCTCCTTATTTGCTCTGGATATTGATAACATGCAATCAAATTTTGTTTGTTTGTTTGGGGTGAGGAGGCATTAGAAGTGATTGTTACTCTTTTTGTCATCTAATATCTATCATACTTTGTTAGACTTTCAAATACAAAAAATGGTACACGTTACAAAAAATTATACATTGCAAAATGTATCCAGTGGATAAGAGCCTAAGCAAACAAAAACAGGAAAATAATGATAACAAGGAAAAAATCACTTCTGGATGTGGAACAGGAAAAAAAAAAAGTTGCCATTACCTCACAAAATGTAACAGGAAAGTATTGTGTTGTAATCATTTGCTCTAATAAATACATGTTATCGTGTTGAAGTAACCACTCACTGCTACAAAAGACACAATGTAACATACAATTTTCTCTGCTGTATCTGTCTTGCCTATGTAATTTCCGAACTCAGACATAGAAAACCACAAAATAATTCTGCTCAAAGACATTGAGAAATTCAGTTTGGTTTCAGGACCTTAACAGAACTACTATCCAGTAGTTTTAAAAGCATCATATTCTAAAATTAAAGAGATTGAGAAATGATGCTGCTGCCACCGAGGCGGCTTTTGTGTTCTCTGAAAACTGCCCATTTTCACCACCGGACTGCATGACCTTACAATGGCTTCAGTCTGAAAAATGGTACTCCGTTCCTGTGAGAAGTTCAGGTGTCATTTAATCATAGAAAAGTCTGGATTGAAAGGAACCTTGAAGATTATCTAATTCCAACCCCCCTGCTGTGGACCAGTCTAGCCTGATATCCCAGGCTAGCTCAGGAGACACGTCAAAACTTGTGTTTATGTGCACACAATCTGAACAAGTTAAAACACACTGTAAGAGTGTGTTAAGAGTATTTAGGGTGTTTGTATATCAGTTTCTTGCCCAAGTATTCAAATCCTGGAATAAATAAATATTCTAAGGAATAATTATTTCAACAGATTTACAATTTTATAGAACTCAAGTCTGAAAGGAAGTTTTTCAACTATTTTAAATCTCTTGACAAAATTCCTAATCTAAATGATGAGTTAAAGAATAAATATTCTAGGCCAAAAGTCAGCTTTTATCCCATCACATCAGTATGAAATAACACTGAACTGGATACTCCTCAAAAATTCTCCCAAACATCTGAGAAGTCCACATGACAGCTTACCTTGAATTTCATACAATTTTCAAATAAATAAATATATAGATAAATAAATAAAAAATTATACATCACCAAGTCATCTGCATTATTTAAGATCAATTTAATCTGGAGAGGAATCTTAAAAAGCACTCCATCTTCCATTTACCATTCACTCTCTTTAGCATCAACAAATACACGTACATTTTAAGATATCACTGTTCTGCCCCAGTGAGACTTGGCTGTTTACCATAAACACTAATGAGACAATGATGGTGTATGGGAGCTGCTGAATCACAGCCTGAACCTTTGATTAGCTATCTGAGGCAAGCAGTATGTCAGCCCTGGGAGCACAGGTGAAAGCAGTTCACCTGTGCTGCAGGAAGGGGTGGAGCCAGGCTCCACCTCTCCAGACCCATTTAAGTGCTGACTGCCAGGGAGGAAGGATCTCTTCTGAGAGATCCACTCCTTTGGAGACCCTTACTGCGAGCCCTCTGCACGGGTAAGTGTTCCACCTATTTTCTCTTTGTTCCCCTTGTGCCTAACTCTTTATTGGTTTATTTTTGATTATACATCTATTTGACTGTACTTTTCAATTATATTATTTTTTCCTTGATTGTACAGATGGCAAGATACTTGTCACAAGTAACAGTAGCAGCTTCTATTTAGGCAATAGATCATACCTTATTTTTATGATGAACTTGCCATAAGAATGTGATGAAGTGAAGCTTTTTCAGCCTAAAACAATTGGTCTGAAGATAATTCCCAGTGGTCTGTTTTCTCTTCAAGACTTTTACAAAGCAACTACAGTTGTCCAATTTGCCCTGGTCACCCCTGTGCTTTCACAGAAATACTTAGTGCAGGCTCAGCAATTTCCCTTGAGTGGATGTCTTGCAAGTGCAGCTTGGCCACAGAGATTTGTCCCCACCTATACACACTGGTATGGTCAGAAAAGACCATTATGAAAAATAATGAGCTTTTCCTTTGCTTCATGACCAAAATCAGAATAACTAAGCTCCACACCAGAGCCTGAAACCCTCTAGAAAAATAATTGGCATGATATGGAAGATGGGTAGTGCCTTGCAATGCACAGATTACAGGCACGTTGTATGGAGATTCTATGACAGGTACACATCTTAATGCTGTATTTTAACTGACTGTGCTATTCCTAGTTGGATATATATATAAAATCAACTTTCATTATGCATATAAGCAAAATTCAAATTTCAAAGTGAAATTTTTAAATTGGCTACAACAAGATACAACATATTTACAATAAAAGTGGGGCAGTCAAGAAGGACAGAGCCACTACCATAAGGGCCAAGGGCGGCTACAGCATGGGCTGGGTCAGGCCACAAGCAACCCTGGATATGCCTGACATAGAAAACTCTTTTAAAACATGGGACTTCATAAACTGCTGCTAGCAATCTTCAAATTTCTCTGTAGATCTGTGACTTTTCTGTCACTCTCTCTCTTTATTCTCTCCCCTGTCCATGATTTCTTTCTGTCAGTAAGGGCTAATGGGTGCATTCCTTACCTCTCTCTGAGCAGCCTGAGTTGAATGACATTGGACAAGCTGGACCTTAAGCCACACATATATACAGAAGCATATTTCTTTTTCATGATAAGCAGGAAGTATGAATGCTCCTGCTTACTGATGAATACTTCGCTCCTTATCATCACAGAATCTTTAAGTAGGATGTACACATTACTGGTATCAGTTATGGTATTTAATACAATAATGTAGTAATAATAAAAATAATATAATAATAATATAGTATAATAATATAATATTACTGGTACTCTCCCTTAAGGAAATGTGTTGTATTGCTGTTTTGTAGAGTATTGCCCTAGGTAGTTTTGGGAGGTACTTTCAATCAGAGTGTTCCAATTCAAAAACACTCATGTTTGCCTTCTTCTGTCTAGCTATGCCTGACAATGCATAAGAGGAATGAGGAATTCATTATTATTCTAGTCACTATTTATTTAGAACTGACTTCTGTGGCAGAAGTACTTGCCTCTTTACAGTGACTGAAAATAGGCAGACTTGCACTTAGTAGCATGCTCAATTTAATTTGAGCATTTTTTTCACCACATAGTTGCTTTGTGATCTTTTCTGTTCCCTGTGATGATGAATAAAGTTTAATATCTCCAATGTATGCCTATGAAAATAAGCTAAAAACTTGAAAATATAAAGTTTGGTGGTACGTGCCATCTTTAAAAATAATTTCAAAATATCCATGGCCACAGTCTAAATGCATTCATTGTACCGTCTTAGAAGGGTATTGATATCAAGACGAGAGTAGTAATCAATGATTTTTATTTATTTATTTTTAATAGCAACTATACTTATCTATGAATCTATACATTTTCTATAGCATGCCTTACTCTTCAGATATTTCTTCACAGGAAAGGTTCTAATAAATACCTTGAGTGTTCCTCTTCCTTTTCTCACATCCATGAGTATCTTAATCTCTTTTTTTTGTCTCACCAAGGACAGTACTCTAAATAAGCCTAGATACCTTTATATGTGCATTCAGTTGTCCATACAGCTAATTTTGCATGATTACACTGCCTCCTATCACTATGAAGGTTTCGTCCATGCTGACCTTGTTTATGTGCTTGTGTGAAACATGTTTATTTTTCTACAGAAGATAAAATAATGATGACATCTGTGAATGCTAGTGATTAAAGATCACAGAGAGAAAAATTGTAACATCCCATTGATAGCATATGTTAGTCAGCAGCTCACTGTCATACTTCTTTTTTTAATCTTTTCCTCTCCAGTAGATAACTCAAACAACCTTCAGTGGAGTAAACAATGGAGCTTTCTTATTTTTGGGCTATCAACACAAACAATGCATAAATCTAATTTCTCTGGTAAATACGGTAATCAGATTTTCCTTGTCCACAGAGATCATATAAATACATAAAATCTGAGTTTATCCATGTTTTAAAGGAAATAAATGACTTTCTAGAGTTGATTCACTGGTTTACCTGTCTGAAATATAAACCTTAGTTTCCTGGTTTTTGTTCTCATTATTTTCTTTTTTCATTGTTAGAGGTGATCTGACTTCCTGTTACCTGTAAATGCACTAAATTAGCAAGAGACCCTTAAATGGCAACATATTGATTACTGTATCAGGTGATAAAATGCAGACATCAAATATAAGAACCATCAAATGAAAAAACAGGTATCTCTTGAGGATCAAATCTTTCAAAGAAGAGTGTGAACTTGTGAATTTTGCAATACAGCTGTAAAGATTTGAATAATGTCTTTAAAGCAACAGCTTAATAGAGAGCATATGTTTCCATTCCATTCTGCTACTGCCTGTAAAGTAGTATTGGAAACTAATAGACTCAAGCTGAGGTCTATCATGGTGATACTTCTTTGCCTGGAAGACTGGTAAAGAGTTATTAAGATACCTCTTAAGAGATGTTTTGTCTGCTTTTGTTAACAGTAACTCAATGTTTTGAAATAAATAATGTCATTTCTATTAGAAAAAAATGTCAAAATTGTAAGATATCTCTGTTAGGGTTGTAGGACAGAACAGGCAGTACAAATGAGCTGCTAATCAATAGGAAAAAAAAGCTTTTATTTTTAGTTTCCTAACTGACAGCACATTTTTTTGAAAGAAAAAAAATGGAGGAAGCCAAGCAATTTTTTTTTGTTCTACTGCAAAAAGTTTTCATTTATCTCTGTCATAAAGCACTATACAGATAAAGGTAGGAACACAGAATAATATTGAAATTGTAAAAGAAAGTAACTTAGTAAGGCTGTTAGACCTAACAATTTCAGATTCCTCTACAATAGCAGAAAATCTCCATCATATTTTCTCTTTCTTCATCACAGACTCCCTTACAACCTTCCCTTATTCTTTTCTTCCTTTCTTATCTATTGAAGAAATTGTCTGTAGTTAAAAGCTGTATCTATTGCAAGGAATGTTAATAATTGTCTTGTTTTCTCTCTTTTTAAATTAGAAAAAGAAATATATTTCACTCTTAGTAAAAAGAGGTCACCAATTTATCTTTGGGAGAATAACAATGAAATATCAACTATGTAGAAACTGCAGAGCATTGTCTGCTGTCATACATCTACATTAACTTCTTAAACAAATTATAACAGTTACAGTCAAAAGATTGAAATTTTACTTTGCTTCTAGGAACAACACAAACTAACAGAAGGCACAGGTACCACTGCATTATGGAATATGATGAACACTTTGAATACAGAGCGTCTGAGCAATTACATGACTGTTGCGGAAATCACCTGCTGTATTTCTTTAAAAGCATTTTGTTCAAATAATTCTTGAGTGCAGACTTCTGTTTCCATTAGAATTATATATGAGGGTTTGTATAACACTGTAAAACATGTATGACAACTGAAATGACAATTTCAAATCTGAAAAGTTAAAACTGAATATATTTTCACTAGAAGAACAGGATGACAGTAATGAAAATTACATGGCTTAAAAGCAAAATAATGTTGCAGTATAAAAGGTATTTCAACAATTTTGTATTTGAAAACGTAAAACAAACTGAGGCTGTCTTTCCACTGCCTTTACATTTATAGTTTTTTCATTTGTTAGCAGCAGGCAACAATTTCAATGCAATCCCCTATGAAAGAATGGGCCTGAACTAAAGATAAGGTCTGCTCCAAAAGTAACGTCTTGTATTTTAATGCTGGTCCACAGCATCAGAGGTGTATGTTGGTGGTACAGGTCTAAGGGGTGAACTTACCCATCAATATTCCATTACTTTTTGTTGCTGTGTGACAGACAGTAGCAGAGGGGCAGTCTGACATAGAAGAGCACACAAAGCAAAAGCCCATAATTCTTCACAAAGAAAAAACTATATTCAGTGATGTTCATTGATGCTTGCTGAATGTTTATGGAAAGCAGACAGTAGATGTGAGCACACCGAAGTTCTGGGCAGAGTATTTCAGCAGAGGTGAAAGTAACAGTGGGTCACATTCACTGGTGCACATTTTTACAAGCATGAAATCATAAAATTCCAGGCTTTTATTCATCAATAGCAACAACACATAGCTAACAGTGATTACTGCGTTGAAGAAGCGTCTTATAGCTGAGCACGTACATTATCAAGTAGAGTGTTTGTGCTTTTTGTATTTCTTCCAGTTTATTCTTATTTATTTCCATGGCATTAGACATGTTAATAAGTTAACAATTAATGAGTGAAGAAAAAGTGGAAAATAAATTAAATGATGCAAATGCATTCCAGTCACCACCCAGCAAAGCAGACCCTTACCTAGCCAGTCAAGAGCTAATTGTACAAACTATATCCACCCCAGATTTATTGCTGAACACAACATCATATGGTATGGAATACCCTTTTGGCCAGTTGGGGTCAACTCTTCAGGCTATGCCCCCTTCTTGTGCACTCCACACCTGCTCATTAGCAGGGTAGCACAAGAAGCTGAAAAGTTCTTATCTAAGTGCTAGCACTCAGCAATAGGAAAAAAGACTGTGTTATTTATACTGTTTTGGTCACAGGTCTAAAACAGATCCACTGGGGCTGCTGTGAAGAAACTTAATTTTCTCCAACCAGTTTGAACACAAAGCCAATCAATTCTTTGCTTGAGAGAAATAGCCATTAACAACTCATGCTGTTGTAGCCTTTCTTTGAAGGGTGTTTCTGTGACAAGGAGAAGGTTACAAGTTTTTGAAATTATTTTTGCTTAATTTTAAAATAGTCTTCTACTTAAATAAGTAATGACAGAGAAAGAGGAATAGGATGTAGAAGGTAAACATAAGTCCTTTTTTCACATTTTCAGGATTCTAGTGTGTGTCTAGTCTGTACAGCAGGTATGGTGGTTCTGCAAAGGAGGGATGGGTTAAACATTTGCAGTTCTAGATTTTGTCCAAAATCTTAAAATGAGACAATGTTACTTGGCCTTATCATCATCTTTGATCTGTCAGTTTCTAAATCTGAGGCTAGCGCCGATCAGCATTCTGTTGTATTACCATGATTAGTTTTGTCTGACATTTCTGCTGAGACACGCAGAAAGTTGTAGCAATGTCTGAGCTTCAAGAGGACATGATTTATTCAACAAGTTTAATATAACTTCTTAGAAAGCTTAAATAAAACACACTTTTTCCATAACATGCTTAAACAGCATGATAGTTAAGGTAGGTGTTAAGGGAAAGAGAAATGACTGGTTAACCATTACACTGCAGAGTGAAAAAGCAAAGAATGGACCTGCACAATTATGCTTTTGTAACCCTTCTTTCACAAACACTTCAGAATATTTACAAGCTTTATTCTTCTATTGAGTACAGCTGGCAAGATTTTGGTAGTGAAGGGGGTGCAGGGTCAACCTCTGTGAGCACAACCCAGCACCGCCCAGTGTCATAACAGAAGCAGCTCCAGCTGCTCCAAGAAGGACCCAACACTGCCAGAGCAGAGTCATGAGCAATGCTTAGAGAGCTCATTTATGGCAAGGAAAAAATACTGTGCAACTGCAGTTGGGAGAGAGGAGTGAGATATGTGTGAGAAGCAGCCCGACAGGAAGGAGGGCAGGAAGTCCTACAGACACAGAGCAGAAACTCCATGCGGCCCAGGAGAGTCCCACAGGCACCGCATGGAGCGGAGCTCCACGTGCAGCAATAGAAAAGCCTGAGATGGAGCAGCAAATGAAGCCTGAAGGCCACAGCCCATATATACCCCCGCAGGAGCAGCCTGGGCCGCAGTTGCAGCCTGAGGAGACCGGTCCACAGTAGGACAAGATGGCTGGGGAGCTGCTGCCTGTGGGGATAGTGCTGGAGCCCCACGTGGAGCCACACTGGGGAAATTCTGCGAGAGCTGCAGCCTGGGGACTCCGTCCCACAGGAGGGACCACAAAGAAACAGCAGCCCCCATTCCCTATTCCTCTGCACCACTCTGGGGGAAAGAGATAGAGGACAGTGGATGAAGCATTTTTATTTTGCTTGTACTTCTCAGTGCTCTAGTCTGCTAGCAATAAGTAATAAATTATATTAGTCTCCTTTATTCTGAGTTCGTCTTTTCCATTTGACGTTAACTGACGATTGATCCCCCTGTCCTTATCTCAACCCATGAGCCCTTTTCTCATTCTTCTCCTGTTCTGTTGAAGAAGGGGAAGCATGAGGGTGGAATGGTGTTGGTGAGCCGCCCATCAATGTCAAACCTCCACAATTCTTCATAAGATGACTCACTGTCATAGTCAGTGCTACCTTTAAAATATCCTTGTTTTCTCCTAGGCTTTTTGTGACTAAAATATTATATGCAAGGTAACAAATAAGTGACCCTTATTTTGGTAAAAGCTCCCATGAAAAAGTGAAATGAAGAGTCAGATCTCCTACAGTATCAAGTTCTCAGTGAGGAATACCATTATCACAAACAAGACAGCAAACCGTATCAAGATTTTTAAAAAGGCAAAGGAATTCTCCTGTATAGCCTACTGCAGGGAATCTGCTTTAGCAAGGGTTTGAACTAGATCATCTCCAGAGCTCCCTTACAACCCCTATGACTCTGTGAATTTGCAGAAAGTAAGACTACACATAAACATTCATAAATATCAGAGAAAAGATTCACAAGGGAAGCCCAGCTGCACTTCTCTGGCAGCTGTGACCATCAGCAGGTCAGCCTTCTTTCCAAAGGGAGGGTCAGACACTGCTATCTCATGGATGTAGCCACTCACGTAAGTTTCAGTATAAAGGCTCAGAAAAGAGAAGTACCATGATAACTCAGCGTATTAACCAGCGCTTCTCTAAGATACTGAGTCTAGCTGCCTTTCTCTATATGAATACACACAGCATTATCCATTAGCAGTATACTGCTAAATAGCATTTCTACAGCCAAGCAGGATATACCTGCTGAGAAAGAACACTTTGACAGTATAAATAACAATATTAGACATATAAATAGAAAATAAAGAGACTTTCATAATGTATAAGTAAATTATAACTGATAAAGAAACCTACTCACCAAGAGAATTACTACCTTAAACTGAGAAACAGTTCCACATAAGAAAGATTAGACTCTGCTCACAAAGAAACAAAATTGCTTCTAAGAGGCTCTTGGCAATACCAGGCAAAGTACTTGCAGGTAGGCTGGTAGTCATATACAAAATTCTCAGGAGGATTTCTTGGTTATACAGCACTCCTCATTAGGAAGTAGACTAAGTCCAAGAAACATCCTCTCTTCAGTGGCTGGCCTGTATATGAACCCAGGGTGGCTCCACCCCTTCTGGTCATGTGGAGAGCACAGGTGCAAATTACCTGTGCTCCCTGGGCCAGCTGCATTCCTTCTCCAGGTGCTCAATCACCAGTTCAGGCCATGACCTAACAAGTCCCCTACAGACTCCCTTATCTGGCAACTTTGAAATTAAAGCAAAAAATCATCACTATAAATTTTATGTTAAAGATGATTGTGTAGTAGCAGTGTGAAGGACTGAATGATTTCTATTTCCCATCTGTTATCTCAATGATTCATTTCATTTTTTTCAGTCATAGGATACAACAGTTTTCCCAAAGTCTTTCCAGGAGTAAAAACTTTCAAATATAAATTAACTTTTAATTCATAATAACAGTTGCTGGAAAGGTTTGAAGGGAAGTACAGTCTTATTTCATGGTACAGTAAACTTTAGAACAGGGAACCTCCCAATAAGGAATTTAATTAATGGTTTTTCTCTGTATGAGTTCTCTTAATCAGAACTATACTTCCTTTATTCAACATGCTAAACTGAACAAAAATTTATTTTAGGTTGAATCTAACAACCAAAGCACCTGAACTGACTGGATATTTGTTTCAAAATCAGTCTTCTTTAATAATCATACTAATCATGCACTAATACCATCAGGGGAAAAAAATATACATATTTATGCATTCAGTTATCTTTAGAAGGGATGATCATAGAATGGTTTGAGTTGGAACGGACCCTTTAAGATCAAGGGGGTTCTAACCCCCTGCTATAGGCAGGGATACCTCTCACTAGACCAGCTTGCTCAAAGCCACATCCAGCCTGGCTTTGAATGCTTCCACGGAGGGGGCATATACAGCCTCTCTGGGCAACGTGTTGCAGTGTTTCATCATCGTCACAGTAATTAATTTCTTCCTAACATCTAGTCTAAATCTACCCTCTTTCAGTCTAAAGCCATTAAACATGATATGTTATTGAGGCATCAATTGGGACAGGAGAGAAGATGTGTATTAGGCGTTTTTATTCTTTACAAAACCAGACAAGAAAATAACTTGTAGGAGCATAAGAAACACTCTGTGTCATCAGCGTAATTTTGCATCTAGTCCAAAACTTTCTTAGAGCATTTATATGAAAGGCTATTTAAGGAGAGCATATTAGCCTAACCATTTCCAGCATACTGCTCCATTTGAAGTCTTCAGCATTCAGGTGTATTAAAGACATCAGAGCATATATTAGAATGCACTTAAAGCCTCATTATTTTTGTGTTTGGCTAATCCATTACCAAACCTTAAAATTAAAATTGTCTAATTACATGACATTTAAGGTAACAAGTTTAGAAACAAATGCCACCTTTTGAAAGCTCTTCACCTGCTTTGTTAAAAAATCCTACCAGGATCTCCAAATGCTTTTTTGCTTTTTGTGAGCATGCTTTTGAGATCAACAAGTCTGCTTTCAGTTTTGCCACTGCTTTCACGATTTTTTTTTCAAACCTTCATCTCCCCCATACTGTTCTACAAACTTGCTTTACCATAAGGCAGCTTCTCTGTTCCAGTGATCATCTTTCTCACCTTTCCAAATATCTTCTGCACACACTAACATCTTCTAGAGCAATGTTTCCTTAAATACCAGTTAACTTCTCACCGAGTAATAAGCAGCAAACTCTCACTTCTTCCTCAATCAGTACTCCTCTAGTTTTCTATTTCAAGGTAAGATTTTTGGATGACAGATTAATGTTTTAATCAGTTTTGCTACACTACTATACTATATTTCTAGTTTGTCTTTTTTTTTTTTCTTTTTTTTTTTTTTTTTCCCAAAATTCAGTGTAGCTGTGAAAGAATTTCCTAACAGAATATTAAATTAACACATGGGGGAAAAGTGACATTTGAGAAGTTTTAAAATATTCATGTAAATTCTGCCTTTTTAGAAGTATTGCATACAAACACTTCCATTTCTTCCATCTACAAAGTTGACAGCTAGATGATAACTTTCTAATGAATATTAAATATTTTTTTTTATATGACTCAAATGCTTGCAGTCTTAAATACTACGTGTGTAGGAACAGGTAATTAAATTAGAAGTTCAACTATAAGTACTATATTTATAAAGTATTATTAAAATGGAAGAAAGATCCTTTATTCAGTAATTCACTGATAAAATATTTTATTCTTGAAGGGACTTCTTAAGGCCATCAAGTTAAATCCTCACCATCAGCAAGTCTAAATGTCTAGGGTTTTTTTTTTTTTTTTTTTTTTACAGTATCTGATCAGAGTTTTTCTGTGTTCCAATTCATATCCATTACCTCTCATCTTGCTTTGACACTGAGATCTTGGAAGTCCTTGTACTATCACATGAGGTAGTGGTAACCCACCTCATAGATATAGTGTGGGTGCCCCATAGATATTCCCTCAAAATTTTCTTCAGGCTGAGTGGGTCTAATTCAGAAACACAGAACTGTAGATGGGATGAAAGGGACTTCTGAAGATCACCTAGCCCAAGCCTCCCGTTATAGCAGGTTTTCTACAGTATGTTGAGTAGGAAAGTGTCCAGGCAGGTTTTGAATATTTCCAGAGAAGAAGTCTGACTTGGCCTGCTTCAGCTGACACTGGAAACTGCCTTGTAGTCCATGTTTGCAATCACTACAAAGGCCTCAAATCCTTAGCACAGTTTCAGAACTCCCCCTATACATTTACAAAACTTTCATTTCCTACGCTCTAGTGGCCATGCTTCTTCCTACCAAGTTATAACTGCTCATCAATCACCAGCTGAACAGGTGCTTAACAGTCCACAGTTAGCAGTAAGGTGAAGACTGTGCTCACTCCTTAAAAGGAAACAGCTACCACATGCAGAACTTTCTAGAACTTATTTCTCCATCTAAGTAACCGCCTGCCAGAAAATACTCTCTGGAAATGTGGAAAAACTACTATAACAACTACTTATGTCTCCGTTAGCTGTTCTGCTTCTGTAGTAATAAACCTCATAATATGTAGTTGTTATATATTATTTATCTTATTTATAAACTGCCTCGCTTTCTTCTTTCAAATCTAGTACATGTATGCATAACTGTCTTTTTAACTATCTAAATCAATATTTTTCATCCTGAATTTTGTAGCTGCAATGACTCTTCATATAAACTATAGCTAACAAGTGATCAAAACATAACTGGAAAATCTATGTAGTCTAAGAATTGATATTAGTACTTTTTACATCATTTTAATATTCTTTTCATGCATATGATCTCAATATTTCAGTCCTGTAGAGCAGGCAGATGCTTTCATAGTTCTTGTGTTACTGACTGAAGAAAGCAAAATACTCTTTGACAAAATAAGGTGTTATTAGGTTTCTCTGCCACAGAAAGAGAAGTGAAATATAGTCACAGACTTTGTAATTTTGAAAAGTAAAATAACCAAATACAAACAATCTTAAAAAATTAACTATTTTAATAAATTAAAACAAAAATGTCATAGCAGATACTCTGCATCTTGAAATTCTGCATGGAGATTCTAAGGTTTTAAAAGAGGTTATATATGTGTGCCTGTATAATGCACACATTCACTTACCTCTATATACCACTTATTTTTTATGCATATATTGATGTTATTTTTATGTATGTATGCTGTGATTTAGTAACAGGGCTGGGTGTGATTGCTGTTCCTACATTTCAAACTTCAATATGTTTCAAGCAATTTAGACATTAGATGAAATAACTTGTATTTGATTCTTAAATCTCTTGTATAAGAACAGTATAATTTTTAAATGGATGTAATAATTTTAGCCACTTTTTTTCTATCCATTATAAGGAAATATTTATATAAAAAAATAAGCTTGATCCTCTAACTACTACACTGCTGACTTGACACAATGGAACAAAGTTTAATCCAAGAGCCCTAACATTCTGGAAAAACTGCAACTGAAAAAGCACTATATTTTCTTATTTTAGTTACTTCTTTCCAATCACACGATAATTAGTTGACCCTCAAGTAGGAACGCAGAAAGAAATATAAATAATCAGATATCCTACAATTATCTCATTTAAATGAGCTGGTTATACCAGTATTACAGTCCTATGTATAGAAGTTGGTCTATAGCATCTAGCCTTACAGGAAAAAAAAAAAAAAAAAAAAAAAAAAGATGAAGTTATGTAAGTTTATATATTTATAGGACACTTGTAAGTTTATATATTTATAGGATACTATGTATCTGATAATAATTACCCAATCCTTCTAAAACAGAAAAAGATGGATCTGTTATTGCTAATGGCTTCATTTCAGTTATAAATAGCTTCTCTCTTCAGTGCAGGCAATACTGATTACAACTAACTGCCATGTACATTTTCATTTGCTTCTTCAATAAGAAATTTCAAAAATCATTTCTCCAAGTAGAAAAGAAGGAAACCATAAGGGTACGTGAAAATTAATTTTAGGAAAGGTTCAGAAATGTAGAATTCTTTAAAGATTCTTCAGTAAATAACACTGATATTTTTGAGACTCTTCACTCATTTTGCAAGGCATGGCTTCTGGGATCCAAGCCATGTTTTGTAGGCAAATTCTGGTGGGATTAGCTACATAACATTTGTCAAGCATTCTTAAGAGTGCCTGCTGAGCCCTTCTCTCTTTTCAAGCAAAATAAATGACTTTTAAAAGTCTATATCTCTGATTTTATGAAAAAAAAAAATCTACATTTTTTTTTCAGAAATACCACAGAACATTTTTCACCAAAATAACACCTGACTTCTTACCTGGCAAACAGCTACAGTAAAATTCACCAATCAAATTGTGGCAATGGCCTCCATTTTGGCAGGGCTTGAGGCCGCATTCATCAATATCTGTGGAGCAGTTTTTGTCTGACAGAAAAGAAAATGAAACGTTAAAACTATAAATCATGCTGGGTTTGGGAAAGCAGAAAAGCTACTTCACAGTACAAGTGACAACTGCATAATTTAACTTTTCCAGGTTTGAAACACTATTTTATTTCTGCTTGACAGCTTCAAAAGTAGAGCTGTTCATACATCATAGCTGATAGTTAACAAATTAAATATTGTAAAGGAATAAGTATGAGCTACATTTGCAAATGTATTCTTTGTGTGTTCTAGCATTACATCTCAACACTGGAATTATCTGCCACATTTAAAAAACTTTTTAATAGCCTCAGTAACAATAATAAGAAAAAAAATCTAATTTGCATCCTTGCTTAGTTAAATAAGCCCATTCCTTAGAACAGAAAATCTGAAACAAAAGAAAAAAAAATGTGGGAGAGCATTGAGAAGATATAAAACAGAATATTTAGAATACAATGTAATATGTGAAACAATTAACTTATCAATATACCAAAGGAAATCCACAGTCTATCACACATCCACATCTATCTGTTGGGTACTGAATAAATTTAGTGCAAGCTCTGGCGTGCTATTATACTGGGATCTTTCTGATCCAAAAACAAGAGTGAAATGTAGATAACAGAACAGCTCATGTGACAAAGAAGGAAAGATGTAGCTAGCACTGATATAAGCAAGTGGTATTTATTATTCCACTCACAAAGTGATGGAAGAATACTTATACCACTCAAATCAGATATAAGAGATAGGTAATGTCTCGCAGGAATCTAACTCTGTGGAAGAGTTATCAATAAAAAAATCATAGATTTTTGAATGCATTATTGGCAACCTCTTCAATAACAGAAAAGGCAATTACAACACAGGTTGTCTGAGATTTGCATCCAAGAAAAAGGGAAGATTGGTATCTGAATATGAAGAAAATAGAATGAAGAACTAGGATGAAAGTGATCTATGCAAGAGGAGGGAAGAGGGGGTGAACAGCATGAGAGCAAAGGAATTCAGAAAAATCACAAGGAATGCAGAAAGTTGGTGATGTGAAACCTCTGAGAGGCTGAACTAAAAAACAAACAAACAAACAAAGTAAAAACATCAAGGAAGTTGCTCCTTTTTTTTTACATTTACCTTTAAGTTTCTGTGAGAGAAGGACTGGATTTTAGAAGACAAGTCAGCACCTTATTGGTTTCAAAAGATGAAAATTCACAACTAATAGAAAATAGATCAGGTTAACCTCAGAGATGTGAACCTAAGATAAAGATAACCTAAGAAATACATCATAAGCATGTAAGCATAGAATCAAAACAGTGAAGACACTGAATACTATTTAATTATCATGGGATGTACAGGGTAGCAAGATACTATACTGTAGTTATTTCAGCATTAAAGATGAAGGAAAGGTATGATTTGCAGTTCAGTGGAGAAGGATGGCTACTGATAATGATTGCCATCTTGCTAAATTGTTTAATACTTCCTTTGTTTCAGTCATTGCTAAAATAGACAGCTTCAAGCAGATCATTTTCATAACTGATACCTATGATTAAAGGGCAAAACCTCAGTGCTGAATGGAAAAGACAGGTTAGAGAACATTCAGATAAGTTAGGTGTTTAGACAGGTAGGCCTGATGGACTTCATCCTTGGATACTTTGAGAGCTGGCTGGTAAAAACTCAGTTTTCTTTGCGAACTCAGGAAAAAATATTTAAAGTACCTAAAAACTCCATGATGTCAGCCTTTAAAAAAGGAGAAAAGAAGGACCAGTGAAATTAAAGATCCATTTGGGTAATTTCAATTCCTGTAGAAAACATGGCAAAAAAAAACCAACCTGCTTTATTGTAAGATACTAGAAATAAAATATGATTTATTCTAAATGAGCTCTATGTAAGCAAATCATTTCTATTCTACACCAGAACTACTGTTCTGGTTGATTAAAACTAAATAGTATACATTTTAGTCCAAATCTCAGCAATGTTTATCCTATCTCACATGACACACTGATAACTAGACTTGTTAGGAATGACAAGACAGTATTCCTAAATAAGTAAAATTTGCTAGAAAGTCACATTTGTACATGTACGGTTATCAGCATACTTCCAAAATGGATAAAAAAAATTGCAGAGATTCTGGAAGAGGTCTACCACGGAACAAGTTCCAGTCAAAAATTTCAACAACAGTCTGAATGGTGGACAGTAGAATAATCTACAAAAATCAAGTTGGAGGACAGGATTAGAAGTCTTCATAAATTTTGACTGGAGATGAAGTTTCTTTTATTCAGTAAGAATAGTGAAACTTTCAAGTGAAAGATATCATAATATGTCAGATCATAAGTAAAGTAGGAGGAAAAAAAATAGAATTTTGCTCCAAATCAGATGAGTGTCAGAAAAGGAACATAGCCAGTTAGACACAGAAATTAATCCTTCCATTCTTATCTGCCTGGAATAAAGCTTCATTTGGAGTGCTTTGCACTGCTCAGTGGGCTGAATTAAATAATAGAATTAGAATTTGAAAACAGCCTGAGTTGGAAAGGACACACAAGGATCATCAAGTCCAACTCATGCCTTCATACAGAATGACAAGAAAATTAAACTCTGTCTCTGAGTGTGTTGTCTAAACACTTTTTGAACTCCACGTGGCTTGGTGCTGTGACCACTGCTCTGTTGAGGAAATGAAGTCGAGAGGAGCATTCAGAAAATGACAATGAACTACAAAGCCAGACCTCTAAGGAAAAAGGAAAAGCAAAAAAAATGAATGAGGTTATAAAGCCTAAATAAGGAAAGTTTGGATAGAAATGTGATGACAATCTTTGAATAAGAAATGGCCTTTGCAAATTTCTTTAGTTCTCCATTTCCATAACCAACAGAATAAGAAGAAATGCATTTAAATTGCTACGAGAATATCAGATTAAATGTTAAAGAACTCATAATGCTTAGAATAATAGCATGCTTAATATGTTACTGGAGGAAGACAAAGAATGGCTTTGGACATCTTTAAGAGAGATGTGAGACAAACATGTCAGGAATGACAGTATAGTAGTATTTGATTTCTGTGAGATGAAGCTGGAACAGACGATACTTAGTGTTTTCTTCTAGTATTAAAATTATGTAACAGGACACTACAATACTGAAGAAGATCAAAGGGCTTTTATGTTTATATGGTGGAGTTGTCTTGAAATTTGGTATGCCTCATAATAGTGTAAAATAAGACAAGCATTTTAAATTGGTGGTCGTGTAAGAAAGACCAAGAGTCATCTAAATCAAAAAGTCTGGTAAATTTAGAACCAAATAGGTCTTAAGTTGTTTAGTATATGACAGCAGAGCTGACACTTAAGAACCCTGTGTTTCTGTCCAGATCTGGATTTCCACTCTGTCACCCTATCTAAACACATTTCTGTAGTCTCACTAGAGGCAAGACCAGGCATGCAGTAGTCAAAAGCACAGGACACACTGCATGTAATAAAAATATCAATGCTAACAGGGAGAAAAAGAATCATCACAAAAACAACATATTTATACAGTTGCAAATACAGATGTATAGGGGGCAGTACAGCTTCTGACACTCTTAGCCTGTAGTTGTCTAGCAAGTATTTGCCTTTCGGCTGAAAAAATCATAACAAGATCAATGAGCCACTTCATACTTTTCTGATGTTCATTTTCTGCAGATGTAAAACTTTTGCTCTATTAGTTTAATAGTGATTTTGAAAAACACTGCACTTCCACTCTCACTTCCTTCCTTTCCTGAGCATGACAACAAGCAAATCTCTGCTACAGGAGAGCAAACAAGCATATGCACTGATGGAAATTTTGTGATAGACTTTGTACAAAAAAATGCTTTTTTTTTTTTGTTTTGTTTTGTGTTGTTTTTGTTTACTACCAGTCAGATCTGGTCAGGTACTGCTGCCAGATACAAGAAACTACAAAGATACACAGCTGCTAAAGATGCAACTAGTAAACTGGAGCTGAACTATATGTATGGAAACAGTGATAGTTATCTAGAAAGGACTGCTGAGGATGACTTCATCCTATGAACCCAACTGCAAAGCTATGACAAAAATAAGAATGCTTGATGTATTCAAAAAAAAATGAGGAGTATTTCTATTTAAAGGTAATTTTACCTATGCATGCTACAAAGTTCCATACAGTTCAAAGCCCCATATATTTAAAAATATGTGGAAGGGATGCAGGAAAAGCTCTGCCATTTATTCAGCCACACAAGGAAGTGTGCTGTTGGTGAAAGCTTAAAGATCTCCATCTGTTTCATTTAGAACAAACAAAACCAAGAAGTGACTTGATTACAGTGTGTATCTACAAAGAGAAAATACGTGGGTAGTAAGATTTTTTTTCCTTTTGTGTAGAAAGGTAGTGAGACACAGCAGCCCAAAGTTGATTACAATGTACACAAAGTATTTAATATAAACTTCTAATTCTGATGGTGATTGCTACTAAAGAAAGTGCCAGCTATATTCTGCCTATGCATTCAAATCAGAACTGAATGCTTTTCGATTCAATGTGTGCTTTAATCAAAACTAAGTAATTACATTCAGTACAAGGTGGTTAATGGGCAACATTAACAGCCTCCTGGTAAACAGACCTAATGTAGAGCATACAACCAGCAATCTAGGAGTTGTTAGAACGCTCCCAGAATAAACCACTTATCCTATCCTTCTGCTACCGGCTATCTTTTCTGGGAATAAATTAAGAGAATTCTGCAAGTCAGATATATTTTGTCAGAGATAGCTCACCTCAAGAGAGCTGGGCCCTATTGCATTCTTGTCATAATCTGGAATGTATATGTTCTGTCCCTGGGCAGCATACATGCTCTAGCAGCACTTAGGAAAACTGACTGTCAGATGCTGCTCTGATGTTACCAGAGCAAATAATATACGCACTTCTGTTTCTTGCCTGAATGAAAAAATGCTAAGGAAGAAGACTTCTGATGTAAGTTGTATAAACAGCTTTAAAAACATCACTCCAGATTTAACATTTTTCCCTTTCCACCCCAGACACTCCTCAGATCTGGGCAAGCAGTAGACCCTGGCAAATCTACCATTCAAATGTAGTGAGTCTGGCTATGGGGTGATATCCCCATAATCACCACTTTCTCCCAGTAGCCCAGTACCTATGGACTTGCCATTGTTAGCATCAAGCCACAGGTTTTGTGTCAAGCTAACAAGAGACCTTAGGACTTGTGTAATGATCAGATGGATCTTGACATGTTTGTTTTAGTATTCCTTTGCTCTGAACAGTTTCCTGTTGTTTTTATTAGTAAGTTGTAGAGAGTAATAACGATTCTACAGAGCAGTGCAGCCCTAAAGTAAGGCTGCAACTAGTCACTGCTGGTAATAATGCAAACATAGAAGCTGAGCGAACACTATTCTAGGGGTAACAAAAGAGACAAAAAACAAATGCCTAACATATGCAGAATGCCTAAAATACAGCAAAATCAGAAATTATAGGAGGTTACAAATCTGAGAAAAAGGTGTAAATAAGCAAAAAAATCCTAACAAATCTGAAGAGTGAAGAAGAAAAAGCCATCTGTATTACTGAAGATGGCACAACATATAGTGATTAGTGTGGTTATTCTAAAACTGATCTTGGTCTAGCATGACCAAGACTTGGTCTAGCATGATGCTGCTAGAGCAGCAGGAGACCCAAACGTGAACTGTTGCACTTGATAAAAAGTCCAGTGTATACTGGGAAATATCAAAACCCCTGGTACAATGCTAGATTCTAATGCTAGATATAAAAATGCTAAAAATTGTTAAATTCAGGAATGGGCTTTGTCCAAGACTAATATTTTTAATTATTGTTGTTGTTATCAGAAGAGGAGCTGTCTTCTAGAAAACAGAATAAAAAAAATCCCCAAACCTAGAAGAAGCTATTCCTATGTAAGATGTCCCTTCCATTTTCCAAATTCGGTAACAGAATATTTGGGAGTAACGAAAAATGTGCGCTGTGGAAATTAACAGGTGACAGATTTCTCATATCATAGTTCACTCACTGCTCATGTCATAACATCAAGTTTAGTCCAAACAGCTGATAAATTATTTATAGAAAAAGTAGGTAGTTTAGGAAAATTTAGATACATTCCTACAATAATTCAGGAAAATAAAGAATTTAAATAATCTTTTCCAGTCTAGCACTTGTGCTTTAATTGCAATCTGAGGTTTTCTAGACATGATTGCTTTCTATTTTTGAAGTGTTAAAGACTTCCCAGCAACCTACAACTTTTCTTTTTTTTTTTTTAACTTAATGCAAAGTAAACCCCTTCAGTTTAAATCCTGTTTCAGTTTATCTAAATTAATTCAGTACACAGTCATGCCCCCAAAATACTGATTTATGTTCTAAATATATTATTTTATACATGACAATTGGCATCACTATTGAAAAAAACCCATATCTAAAATAAAGGGGATAAAATGAAATAAAAAAAATAATCTCATAACACATCTATAGAGCAGTGATAAAGTAAATCCCCCATAAACTAATTACATTTTTGATTGAAGAATTATCTTTTTTTTTTTTTCAGATGTTTCTGACTGTTACTATTCATCTTCTAATTTAAACAAATCATGCTTAGGATTTGCAGATGAGAAACTACTGGAGAGATGTGCCATTTGATTTTTCATACAAAAGAAACTGTCTAGTTTTTTAGATAACTGGAAAAACCATTGCCTCTGAACTATAATTGATTTGTTTTTCTTTCTTGCAATTCGATAGGTTTTTATATATATTAGGCTATCAAAATTTCTGTGTAATGTAATTTTCAGCATGATGAAACTTAAACAGACTTTTCTGCACTCGACTAATCTCTTTTTTTTCCACTCAGTGTTCGAAGTTGAATTCCTTTCAGGGAAAGCAGGTATATGCATTAGACACAACAATAAATGTTTTCTATTAACCAAAGAAATACATATTGAATACTCTTTCACATTTGCATAGTGTTTATTTTCCAGAAAGTTAGTTTTACACATCCAACTCTGGGAAACTTGTCCTAGGTGACCTCTCTTCTGGGGTACTGCTGCAAGCCAGCAGCCCAGCAGCCCAGCAGCCCAGCCCCATTCCAGTAGCCCACTGTGGGTCAGAGCTCTTCTGGCCAGGGGAAAAATCAATCCCTGTGCAGCTGTATGTCTTCAGGTTTTAGGTTGGTGTGCAAAACGCCAGCACTCAGTCTAAAGATAAGACAGAGGTACTTTGTTTTTGTAAGGAGGTATCAGTTAAAGTGCTACCTGGCTTTTGATCATTGGATATATGTGAGGCTGAATATCTGTGACTTTAAATGTAGGCAAGCACTGGAAGATTTCTTAAGACAATTCCTTCCTTTGAATCCTTTGAGTACAGAACTGGAGATGATCATTGTGGAACAGATGATAAATAGACTTTGTGATTTTACACTGTGCAGCTGTCCTGACATTAACTAAATCTCTATGTCCAAAAACTGCCCGAAAGAGGACAGACTTTGCATACTCACTGAAAGCCTTAGAAAGACTTTACATCAAATGCACAAGAAAAGATTTAAAGCACAAAAAGGCATCAAGTTTTGCTGCATGATGGAGGGGTTGAGCTAAAAGGCACCACGCTGCATTTTGTAATCCTCATTTCCAAATGTTCAGTGTTAGAATGACAACTTGTTCAGCCACAATAGCCACTATGGGATTCCTCAAACTCATAGTATGAGACATACCAGAGGAAAATATCTAGATTTGATCTTCAGAAAACATATAGAAGGCTTTAAATGTATTTATTCTGCTGTGTAAAGCTTGAAGACTTATTTAAGTCAAAATTCAACTGATGTTAGATTTTGACCGTTCATCTTATCTCTTATAACAACAAACAAGAACAAGAGAGATGGAGAACTTTAAACCAGGATCATGTTATCCATAAAGCATTCATATGGACCATGATACAAGTGAAGAAGTCAGATCAACAATCTCTTGAATATAAATAATAACAAAGTTCAGTGCGAAGTGCTAACAGGACCTGGGAAAATCATGACAACTTAACTTCTAACTGTGCTATGACTGGTGGGTACATGTGATGACTAAAATAAGTCACTTACGTAAAAAGTAAATATTAGTGATAATCCAGAGCCAGCTAATTTGTGTCACATATTTCTATGATTATTTCCAAGAGAGAACATGATGCTCTGATCAGCAGCTTGCAGCTCACATAAGCCATTTGCTTTCCTGAATTTCTCTTCCCAACAATTTAAAACAATTCCAGCCTTATTCCAAATCATTCCTACATGCAGAAATCATGCATGAAAAAATAATTAGCAAATTTAGGACCATGGCAAGACTCCTTCACTACTGGTTAATTGTGCTTCAGTTTTAATATCTTACCAATAACTAACGGCATTCAGCTGAACAAACCTGCTATATTTCTGTGTTTCCACTCATCTGCTTAAATTAATTGGGTGATAAGATATTAAGTGACTCAAGTATGAGGAGTAAAAACCACTTTGGAGTTATGTTATTTCTCCACAATATTCACTGATGTCACTTTACTAACAGGAATCATTTCTACACACGGGGACATATGCACAGTTTTAAATCATTTTATTTCTAATCTCTAAAATGTAGAATAGGCAAAAGAGAAAGAATAACTCTGTCAATTATTTGAGATGAAAAAAACTTTTTTTTTTTTTAATTTTTTTTTTGTGCAGGACACTGACTTCCAAATTTTATTTTATTTTATTTTATTTTTATTTCCTGGGATTTATAGTGCCAGAGGAAACCCATCCAAATTCTGAAAAGAGTTGGTAACCAATACCACCCCAAAATTGCCTCCTCCTCCTGTATCTCTGGGGAATTCCATACCAGCCCACCTGAATTATGCTTCAATTCAAGGTATCTTGGTAATTAAGACACCATGAGTGTCCTGATATTCAGTATTGTAATTTCCTACGTCAACTATATTCAGGTTCTGATAATTCCTGGAATTATCTAGTCTGGGTAAATGGAACAGATCTTTTTCTAATTTGGTCTAGTGTTAAATGTGGAGGTTGGTGGCCCTGCCTGTGGCGGCAGGGGTTGGAGATTCTAACTGACGAAACCTAACAAGGCGTTACGTGGGAAGAAGACAGCACTGCCTCCATCTGTCAGTTTTTGTCTAGTACCTCTTTCCAATGGGATAATTATAGTGATCTTGGATGTAGACTCCCACAAGAGGGCATTTTAGAGCAAGGTTTGATTTAATAGGGTGGGAAAGGCTTTTCCCTGTCATCCTGCGAAGCTGCTTCTCTTTATCTGCCTATCTGCTCAAAGTAAAGGAATCCTTTTGCAGTGGGCTGTAAAGCTGCCAGCACTCAGGTGCTTACCATTTTAACAATAAAAATTGCTTTTTGAAGCAGACACTGCAGGAAGACTCCCCACTCCTCCCAGGAACCTCAGTTTGTTCAGGCATTATTTCTATCCCACTGGCTTTCCTCAGCAGGAGAGAATTGCTCTCTCTATCCAGGCCTGCTCCATCAAGACAGACAACTGTCTGCCTGCCACTCAACACTGCCCTTACGTGTATAGTACAGTGGCTCAACCTAGCCTTGACCTGTGCTGGAATTTGCTGGTTTAACACCTGCACTGGAGCACATTGGCTGCTACTGCCCAGCTGTAACTTCAGCTACAAATGACCCACTGGAGAGGGGGTGACATCATCATCAATCACTGCCAGATGAACAGCAATCCAGCAGAAAAAAAATGTATATGTATAAAAAAAATAGCTGGGTTTAAGACTGAAGAGGAAGAAATCCATAGCATGAACATCCTCCTGTGGGAGGTCTCAAGATGATGATAACTAAATCCTAAACTCCCCAATTTCTTGAGAAGATTGAAACTGCCATCTGTAGAATACAGAGGAACACTGGAAGAGTGAACACAATGAGAAAGAAGACAGGTAGATAATAGCAAATTCATTGATTTAACAATTTGGATGGGTTTTTTTTGTATCCATTATATAATATGGATTTCTATACTGTCAAATACTAACTGAATGAACCAGAAATTCTTGTATGTACACTATGTTTCCTTTAGCTTTAAAAAAATATTTTGAATGTACCACTGTTACTATGGCAATGTCTTCTAGGGACACTTACATCAGTACTAGAACTCAGAAGTACACAGAACATAAATGGTACCATAAGGAAATGGTGAAAATTGAGCTAGTTGCAAGATGTCAAAATCTGTACATCTTGTATCAAATCTCATATGGGTGGATTACATTCTTCTACTACTTTTTGCTTTTCTTAGAGCATACAAGATTAAATTTTCAGTATTTGGCATCAAAGACTATTTCTAGGAAGGATGAAGCAGTTGTCAGAAGGCTTGGAGAGATCTGATTTAATGACCTTCACAACAGTTGATTGTGCATTTATTGCACAACCAGCACAAGCACAGAGGAAAATATTCATTGTAATCAGGAGAGTCCTTATCCCCACTTCCAGTTTCAATCAGTGCACTGGCTCATTTGCTTTCTTATGGGAGCCCATATTCTGTCTCTCCAGGAAAAAAAAGAAAAAAAGAAAAAAGTGATATCCAAAGCACACTCATGATGAAAGCTCTTACACAGGAAATAAGGCAGAAAACAGACCTTTTCAAATGTACTATTATGTAATAGTGAACTCCTATGAGTTCACTATAGCCTCAAGGTACCCATTAAAATCTGTCCATAATCTACTGGTAACTGCTTTATCAGTCATGATGAATCTTTTTGTCTTCCAATGGGCATACATTATAAATGAGCTCTATGCATGAATCTAGGATTAAGAGTTCTTCCCAAGGAAAACATACCTTGTTTTGGGCAGCTTTTGTGACACCTACAAATTTCTTTATATTTCTAGTTCTTTAATGTAAACTCCATTATATCCCAAAGTAGCTGTACTTTTATAGGAACAGGTTTTCCTGCATTCTCTGTTAAAACTGACTGATTAAAAGCTGCCACAGAAAAATTATGTTTTCTATTTTGATCCTTGCAGCACAATAATAAAAGTTTCTATGAGTTCACCTTTTAAAAGTATATTAAAAACAAAACAAAACAAAACAAAACAGAAAAGAAAGAAACTATGGTTGAGAAGGAAATATGGCACATTACAGTTTTGTAATGCAGAAATATTGTAGAGTATGTGGCAAGAATCAAGAAAAGTCATAGACATCTTCGGGAACTGCAACTAATATCACTTTCACAGATTCTAAATTTCTGTGTATCTACTTACATTCCTTGTGTCCCATCAGCCAATTCTTAACTATTGCTAAAATAAGTATGAAATGTTCCTAAATTGATTGTAGTTGGTATATTACTCTCAACCTCAAATGCATTATTTACTTCTAACTTAATTTTGCTTTGCTTCCTCATTCTTCACCACTCTACTCATACCTTTAGTCTTCCATTTCTCCATAACTGGTCTCTTCTTTTATTTTAGATTTTGAGCTTCCTATGAACACACTTCTGGTTTCTTATACAACTCCTGCTGACTGTTGGATTTCTGAGACTGCTCAGCAAATGGTGAATTTTTGCTGCCGTGGCTCAACTTAGAATCATAGAATCACAGAATTGCTCAGGTTGGAAAAGAACTTAAAGATCATCAAGTCCAACTGCAACTTAACCATACTACCCTAACTCTAACAACCTACTGCTAAATCATGTCCCTGAGCACCACATCCAAACAGCTTTTAAACACATTGAGGGATGGTGACTCAATCATCTCCCTGGGGAGCCTATTCCAGTGCTTAACAAACCGTTCTGTTTTTTCTGATAAGTTTTTCCTGATATCCAACCTAAACTTACCCTGGTGCAACTTGAGGCCATTTATCCTTGTCCTGTCACCTGTCACCAGTGAGAAGAGATCAACCCTGTTCTCACTGCGATCACTTTTCAGGCATTTAAATAAAGCAATAAGGTCTCACCTCAGCCTCCTCTTCCCCAGACTAAACAGCCCCAGTTCCTTCAGTCTCTCCTCATAGGGAATATTCTCCAAGCCCTGCACAAGCCTTGTTGCCCTTCTTTGGACCTGCTCCAGTACCTCCATGTCCTTTCTGTACTGAGGTACCCAAAACTGAACACAGTACTCGAGGTGAGGCCTCACCAATGCTGAGTACAGGGGCAGGATGACTTCTCTAGCCCTGCTCACCACACCATTGCTGATACAAACCCTTCTTGGCCACCTGGGCACACTGCTGGCTCATATTCAGCTGACTGCCCATCAGTCGGGGCAAGGTCCCTTTCTACCAGGCAGCTTTCCAGCCACACCTCCCCAAGCCTGTACTTTGCCTGGGGTTGCTGTGACCAAAATGCAGGACCCAACACTTGTCTCTATTGAAACTCACGCAGTTTACCTTGGCCCACCAATTCAGTCTGTCCAGGTCTCTCTGTAGTATCCTTCTCCCCTCAGGCAGATCAACACTCCCTCCCAGCTTGGTGTCATCTGCAAACTTACTGAGGGTGTACTCAAACCCCTTATCAAGATCGTTAATAAAGATGTTAAATAGAAGCGGCCCCAGTACTGAGCTCTGGAGGACACCACTTGTGACTGCCACCAACTGGATTTAACTCCATGGACCACAGCTCTTTGGGCCCTGCCATCCAGCCAGTGTTTCACCCAGCAGGGCACATGCACATCCAAAGTATGGACAGCCAGCTTATCCATGAGGATGTTTGGGGGACTCATCAAAGGCTTTACAGAAGTCCAGGTAGACCACATCAACAGCCTTACCTTCATCCAGAAAGAGGATCTTCCTACTACCTCTTGTGACATTAATACTATTAATTTGCATCACTGAAACCAGCACCTGAAATACATTGTGTTCCAGTCCCTGACATCACAGCCAATTAGTTGCTAAGATTGCATATTCTGAGACAGATTTATTGATTTCCCTACTGTCATGGTTTTATGATTTTTGGTTATCAGTATTCCACAACATAACATGTAGTGTGCTGGGGGTTTGACTGTTGATGCTCAAGTTCCGGGTGTCTGTCTGGAGGAGAAGAAGAACTGCATCCGCCAGAGGGGTTTGCGGTCAGAGAGGAGATGTAACTTCTGGCAAAGTCACCCAATGCTCTCTTCTTCGCCTGCTCTTCTTTGCCTGCGCTTCTCCATCTGCTTTTCTTCATCGTCTCAAAAGGACTGCATGTCTCACCTCAGCATTGTGGTGAGGCCTATCCACCTTTTGCACACACTCTCATTATATTTTGCTGATATTTATATATTTCATTATATTTTGCTTATATATTTAGTGAATCAGTTTATTTCACCTCAGATTGTTGCCGCTGTTTTCAATTATTTTGGGGTCCCTGGAGGTGCGGATCTGCGGATCCCTGCGCCCCGCTGGTCACAGAACTGGGCTGAACCAGCCCATAAACCATTGACACCTATGATCCTGTTAGCTGCCTGTCACAGCAAGTAGGTTCATGAAGACTGTTCCTGATGCAAAAACTATTTAAAACCTGTTAGACAGACAAATAATCGTGCAAATCACAGGCTATTTATCATAAAGATCTAATGGCATCTTTCTTGAAGAGGAAAGTGTCCTCTTGCTAAAATTGTATTCTCATATCTATCTGAATCACAAGAATAGTATGGCTGTGATATGATCTTCTGAAGATAAATACTACCAGCTTTATCTATTCTTGCTTACCTAGGAAAAGATTAAATAATGTTTTTCACAGACTATGTGTTTTTTGAACACTTTTTATCTAATAAAATATAGTTTTTCTTTCCATCAATTAATCAAACATTTCACACATTGCTTTCAGTTTTTATCATATTAGTAAGGAAGCAAAAGGAGATAGTGCAGAACACTGAGTTGAATTTGTATTTATTAATGCTAAAATACTAAACAAAATACAATAATGAATTTATTTATTTATTTATACTGTTTTTTCATTTTTAGCTACTTAATGTCTTAAGTACAATAAATCTTACCAGTGAATCCTGGAGGACAAACACAACTGTAGTCTGCAATCAGGTCCAAACAAGTTGAATTATTTTTGCAGAAGCCATAAGTGCACTCATCAAAGTTGATTTCACAGTTAAGACCTTCAAATCCTTTGTTGGAATAACAAAATAAAACAAAATAAGAGCCAGACATTATTCAGCTACATGTGCCTTCTTTTCTAAAGCACGTCTTTGGGTATATTTTTTTCCTAAAGAATAGATTATTTTCAATTTACTCCTATAATATGATTATCTGTCTTTTTGAAAGATCTTCCTAAAATCTTTTCCTGTGTTATCATTAACAAAAAATACATCTGACCATTAAACATGCTTTAAAAATAGATAATAATTGAAAGAACAAGCTTAGTATTCAGTATTTTCATTAATCTCATTGAACTTTTGTTCAGCAGAGACTAAATAACTGGTGTATCTTCTGCGATTTTGAGGACAGTGCAGATGAAGTTAAGATATTCTGTGATTTGAACATCTGTTCCGTTTTAATAATCAACTCTGAAATAATTACTTCTCTGATTTTTCTCTTTTTGTTTTTCTCGTGTAATAGTGACTTTTAGCAAACTAGCAAGTCCAAAAGGTTTTTTTTTTAATACTTGAAATTGAGAGAGAACATCCACTCCAATATCTGACATTTTATGGTTTTGTAAATGTATTCTAATTCATGGTCATGCTTCAAAATGACTATCATTAGTGCTGTCACAGGCCATGGCTGTGGGAAGACCATGACTAATGCTGAGTTATCAACACCCTCAGTGCAAGGCATATTCTCATAATTTCTCAAACTGACCATGGAACCAATTTCCACTGATCCTTAAATCATAAAACTTTAGAACTATCTTGCGGTCATTAATAATGTATTCAGAAATAGTTCTCATTTGCAATCAGAGTTTAATAAGACTCATGTCTCATAGGTAACAAGCTACAAATTTATTAATTTAGATGCCAAGATTTATTTTTCTGTAAGCTGATCAAGCAATCTAAACAGAAGAATGATCTTTTCCAAGGTAAATTTTCAAGTACCTTCCAATATCTGTTTTGGCTTCTAATTTAAACTAATGATGGAGGCTGTACGTAAAAGAATTATTTGCATCAATTTTATCTTTTGTGAAGAATTTCTATGTTATCACCACCACCACCACAATGCTTGTATCAATTTATAAATAATAATAATAAAAAAACTTTGTAAGCTATGAAATCAATTCACTATCAAACTCTAAGTACAAAATATTAATGTTTGATATTAAACTCATAAATAAGGCATTTTGAAACACAATTTGTAAGCCACAGATTTTTTTTACTCTTCTCAAACTACATTTATAAAATACATTAAAATATTCATCAATAATTCATTTCTGAAAGTATTTAAGAAAGACACTGTAATTTTAAAAGCTTTAAAGTTTTTCACTTTTTCCTGGAACTACTTTT
Source organism: Perdix hodgsoniae (assembly GCA_035772895.1). Taxonomy (NCBI): domain Eukaryota; kingdom Metazoa; phylum Chordata; class Aves; order Galliformes; family Phasianidae; genus Perdix; species Perdix hodgsoniae. The sequence continues at coordinate 3,370,948 of JAPSGF010000076.1, forward strand.
TTTCTTGCAACTTCTAATTTGTTCACATAATTTCTATTTTACTGGGCAATATGCACTCTTACAGAACCAGACCAAAACTACTGAAAATCATTCTTTTTTGCCTGTGCAATTTTAGCATTTTTGCTCTGAAGTCCTGTTAAAAAATCATTATTTTGGCCATTATGACTTCTCGTACTCAGTCAGAAAATTGCAAATTAGTATATAATATATTTTCTTTGTAAGCTTCTTGATTCAATTTTCTGTGATTTCCAAATGCAAAGTATTTATGTTTTCTTCACTTTCTCACTTATTATTATTATTATGAGGTTTTATGTGATAAAAGCAACACATTTATCTGCCTCCATTTATTGTGAGTGTACTGTTTTAACGGACACCTTGAAGGACTAAGATGCAAATGAAACCAGAAAAGAATAACTAACTTTCATAGACAGGAAATTTTAACAATGATTTTCAAATCTGTCAAGAAGATGTCCTGCAGACTGCAGGCAATTTTGAGAAATGTCAAAGAAAAAAAATAAATTATTTTGAACAATTTACCTTCGGGGCAAATACAGTTGTATCCATTGACATCACTGCGACAGACAGCACCATTCAAGCAGGGACTTGAATCACATTCATTCATTTCTATTTCACAGTGCTGTCCTGAAAAACCTGCCAAGGAAGCAAGGTGATCTTTTATTTTCTTCGTCTTTATGTGTGCTTTTAACATGAAACTATTATTTCCAATGCTTTACTTTAATTAAAACCAAGACGTGTATTTCATTGAAAAATGAACCTGGAAGTCAGAACTTCTGTATTTTATTAACAAAGAATTAAAGTTCACACATTTCTTATCCAACACCACAAATACATGCCTTTATTCCTGAAATAAAGCCATAAATAAAACAAGGGGTACTTCCAGAAAGTAACAAGAAATTCACAGCCTTATGCAAATAATATACATATTTTTACACATTTTGCTTATAATGAAGTCACTTCAATTTTTTAATACTTTTTGTGAATCTTGACATGCTACTATAAGAGGTGGCACATCAATTATCTTTCCTTTGTTGTTTTATTCTTTCAGCTGTGGAGATGTAAAATATATACAAGTACTTTGAGGCATAACAAATGTGTCATACAAGTCAGATTTTCAGCATGCATGAATTGTATAGCTTAATTACATTTTAATCAATTAATTAAGTTGGTGAGGATGCTGTCTATATACCTTAATAATAGACGGCAAAATAAGCACAATTAAAAGCAAACTGCAACTCAGTTTTCCAGTTTCTGATATGTATTTTGATACACTGTACTGTGTACAGGTGAAGACATGCAGGCAGTGGGGTTGCAATCTCCTGTGTAAGGTGAGGCTGGAGCTACCATGTGCTGCACACAGATGGTCACATTTGGCTCCAGCAGCTCCACTGCAGGGCATGGGTAGGCCCCACTGCCAAGATGAAGGCACCTCTGAGAAGCATATTTGAACATGAGCAGAAAATGCCAGACAAGTTGGGGGAGCATCTGAATGAAGAAAACATATATATATATTCTTTTTAATTGAGCTCATGGAAAATGAAAGATGTATAGCAAAGACGTGGCACATCATAAAACATGCATATTTACCTAAAGAAAAATAAATCCCAATCTGCATTCTTTTTAACGATAATCTTTAAAATTAGAAAATACAAGCTAATACATTAAAAATGTAGTGCATGTTAGGAAAGACAAATGTTTTTACACCTTTACTTCCTACTTCCACATCATTTTTAAAAGTCTCTAAAACCTTATCTCGTTCAGGAAACAAATTCAAAAGCCTTCTGAGCTGTGATAATATGTCAATCTATAAAGCATTTGTGAATACCAGAAAAAATAATTTGTATAGAGTTGATGGTCACGTCAGCAAAGCAGTAATAAATGCCAGAATTTATTTATGAATTCTAATATGTGGTTGGGGACTTAGGTAAGATACGGTACACAAATTCAACCGAATACAGGAGAAACCTGGCATTAGATATGCTTTCAAAAAAATCTTACTTTTTTTCTTGTTTTAAACTGAATTTTGTCAGAAGAACCCCTACACAACCATCACTGTTTAGATTATTCTGGATTATTTGGTATCATATCTTTCTAATGATTATCTTACTATCAAACAAAATGTAGATGATCAGTAATAGTTAATAAAGTTAATAGTTAATAGTTAATAAAAGTTGATAGTAGGTGATCCAAAGTGTGGAATAGTATGAGGCAATCTGTAATTCCATCTCTCTTTTAACAGATGGTATGAATTACAAGCCTTGCTAGCCATATTGTAATATTTTGAAATATCATTAGTCGTAATTTTTGGGAGGACACATTACTTACTAAATACTAAAAATAAGAATATTATCCAAGGAATGGTTATCTGGTTGAGAACATATTTTTTTCACAAGCTTTTCTTTTTTTCTAAGAAGTTAAAAATGAACCACTATTTTCACTTGCATATGTAATGAAAGAAAACCAGGATATTATAAACGTATTCTTATGTGAGGACTGCTCTGAAAGTAATGCTCTGAAAGTTTTGTTATGTTGGCCAATAACGTCAGAGGCAGATGGATGTTTGTGGTATGGCAGCAGAGGTTGAACCTTCCCTCCAACATTCCATTTTGTTGCCATGTAAAAGGCATATGACAAAATGATGTCTGAAATAGAAGTGCCTATGAAGCAAAGGTGTGGAATTTAATTCCTCTATGTGGAAAAAATGGTACCCACTGATGTTCATTGATGCTTGCTGAACATTTATGGAGACCAAACAGTGGATGTGAACACAGTGAAGCATGCACAGGTAGTTCATTTCAGCAGTGGTAACAATGACAGTAGGTCACTTCCACTGGTGCAGCTTAAGCTTTGCAGGGATGGGATCACATAGGCCAAGGCCTCAAGGAACTGGACTTAGCAAGGGGCACAAAGAAGAATATGACAGTCTTCTATAGATACAGCAACTGGAAAAGGAAAGTCCAGAAGGACATACCCTTGCTAGTGGGCAACATGGGTAGGCTAGTAATGACAGACAAGGAGGTGGCTGAGGTATTTAACAACATTTTTGCCTCAGTCTTCACTAGTGACTGCTATACAAAGACCTCAAGCACATGATTCAGAACTGGGGGAGCACTGCCTCTCCTGCTGTAAGCAAAGATCAGATTACAACCACCTAAGGAACACGATCACCCATAAATCTATGCATCCCAATGCATCCCAGAGTCCTGAGGGAATTGGCTGATATAGTCACCAAGTCACTCTCAATGATATTTGAAAAGTCGTGGTCAGGTGAAGTCTTCAGTGACTAGAAACGATGTAATATAATATCCATTTTTGTGAAGAAAGGATGACCTGTGGAAACACTTCTAGCCTCACTTCAGTGCCAGGATCAGATCATGAAAGCTATGCTAAGGCACATGAAGAGATACGGGATAATTAGCATGGCTTCACCAAGGCTTCACCTGAACAACCTTGTTGCTTCTTTTAACAGCATACGTGCATCAGAGAACAAGGGAAGAGCCACTGATGTCATCTGTCTGGACTTCAGCAAGGCCTTTGACGTGGTTCTCCACAGTATCCTTCTCCCTAAATTAGAAAGATGCAGATTTGACAGACAGACTGTTCGATGATGAGGAACTGGTTGGAAGATCATTCCCAGAGAATGGTGGCCAATAGCACAAGGTCTGGATGAAAACCAGTGACAAGTAGTATCCATCAAGGGTCAGTACTATGACCAATGCTCCTTAATATATATTCATAAATGACATGAAAAGTGAGATTGAGTGCACTCTCAGCAAATTTCTGGATGATACCAAGCTGTGTGGTGTGGCTGACGTAGAAAAAAAACCGTTAACCTAGTCATCATTTTTCAAGGCAAAAAATATATTGCAAGATATAATAAAATAAAGACTGCCAAACTTCAAGGGTTATCAGCACAGTTGCCTGTAACATATATGTTACAGTGTTACCATGAAATATTCAAGGTTCCAATGTAAAAACTGCTGTTCACTTTTTTAATGATCTCCTTCCTAACAGCTCTGTTGGTAAGAATGCCTTTGAACTGTTTTTTCAGATAATGCCTCCATTTCCCCTGAAAGAGAGAACAATTAGGTCACCTCCTAGCCCTCTTTTTTTTTTTTTTTTTCAAACTAGACAACTCAGTTGTCCTTAGCCTATCCGTTTAGGACATACCTTCCTGCCCTTTGTGAACTTTGCTGCCTTCCTCTGGATGCTTTCAAGTATCTAACATTCTTTTTATACTATGGAGCCCAGAACTGTAGACAATATTCAAGGACAATTAGGAAAAAAAAGAAAAAAAAGAAAAAAAAAAAAAGCTGAATGTAGAGGAAGAATTACCTCTTTTGATTGACAAGCTGTGCTCTTTTAAAAGCACTCTAAAGAGTACTTTAAAAGTACTACTCTAAGAGGTTTATCCTCTTGGCTGCCCGTGCACACTGGCTCTTGCTGAGTCTCCTGTCCCCATACTCATGTCTCTTTTTTATCCATTTATATATCTTGATTTTATATATGTATATAGATATGATGACTTATGTTCTCACTCAGTCTTCAGTCTGTTGACACAAACAAACTAATAAACATTCCATATTTCCTCATAGGTTTTATTGATTAGATCTATGTCAAGCTCCTGTCTTTTCTGTTCCTGTACTCCTGTATATTACAGTTTTCTAACTCATGCTCTAATATGCAATACGACCCTTAATTTTTACATTTCTCAGAAAAGAATATTTGTCACTTTTTGGGCAACTGTATGATGTTTGAGAATCATAACTAACTTACATCACCTATAGCTCCCAAATTTTCTGTCTAATTTACTAGTGAATGAAGTAATTTAACAACATTCTTTATTTGAAACACAATCACTTACCCATGTATTATGAGAAAGGTCAAAATTAAATACTGCAAATCTTTTATTAAGAAATTTTAATGCACTATATACACATGAATTGTCACATATTTAATTATTCTTTAATTCATAAATTATTTCTATTATAATAATTTCTCTATGTATTTCTAAAACATTGTAAATTGGGAGCTTTGAAATACAACTTTGTAATTTATTAGCTTTTTCAGAGGACTCAAAGTTTGTTAATTTAAACGTGTGGAAGAGTAAGTTGGAGGCACATGTAGTGGCACCATGTTAGAGTTTTATATAAATTTAGATACAATGTCAAATTGTCATATTAAAAACAGTGAAATTCTTAGACTGTGGCCTTCATTAAAGAAGCAATAAGAATACATCTCTCTTAAGCAGCAAATATAACTCCAAGGTTTTATTATTTGTATCTCACTGATCTGCAGATATACAATCAGACACTAAGGAAGAGTTCTAACAAGACTTCTGCCAACTTAAAATGATAGAAAAGATGTTCAAGAAGTTAGACTGTTAAAGACAGACAGGAGCCCTTTATTCACTCCTTTTATAGATAAACAGCTTAATCAGAAACTGTTAAAAATCTTTCCTCATGGGACTGGTAGAGAACACTTGATTTCTTGAGTCTTTATAGTATGTTTTATTGTATTCACTAATAGGTAGAATAAAGCATTATTTCTCTAGCAAGCCTATGGTTACTGTATTTTGCATTTCCTCCTTCATCTTCTATTAAGTTTGTTCTAACTCTTTGTCATTTTATATATGGTAGATTCAATATGCTGAAAAATGAAACCTTTGACACTTCAACTCTCTTTAAACTCAGATTTTGTGAGTTAATAGCTCACAATTGTTATTGCCACAACTTCTTGCTGCCTTTCTTACTTTCCAGGGGGGAAATAATAATTTCTTCATGTCATAGAGCAAAAGCAGGGAGATGGGAAACAAAGCTGTGACAAAAGGGGATATTCTATAGGTTGTTGAAAAATAAAGAAAATTCTTCAGTATGCTACCTTTTGTTGTTAGGCTCTAAAAAACGTGAAGTTACTGCCACTTTTATTTCTTATAAAGAAGAATCTTCATGATTTGGCCTCTCTGAACTATTCTAGATGGAAAAAATGAGAGACTGATACTGTTTTGAAAATTTCTCATCTTTCACAGTAGCACTAACCATCTTTTAGCCTGGTTCATCAAAGAGATGTCCCCCAATTAAAAGAAAAAAAAAAATAAAAATAGGTATATCTACTTAGTAGAAGTACTCAATAACAGAAGAAAGATGGATTGAAGATCTTACAACATTTTTCTACATTATAGCATTACTTCTCAGGGGAAAAAAAAAGTATAATAAAAAAAAGGTGAGTATTTTTCAGACTAACAAGAGACCCACACAAATCACAGGGGATAACATATCTCACTTTCTGAAAGCCCTGGTTTTGAAAGCAATCCTGTTAAACTGTGATTGACAATTTTCCTCCCTGCAAAGGCATTCTGTACCATCACTTCCCTATAGCTTATGAGAAGCCTCAGAGCTCATTTTACCCCCAAAGGTAAGGCAGCTGAGATCTGTTAGATTTCTTCAAATAAAGATTAGAAAGAAGATAGTCTTCTCCCCGTAGAAGAGAGAAAATATCAAAGATAAAGGAATAATTTAAAATACCTTCAGAAAAAAATATATATTTTTTTAGAAATGTGGAGTGAAGATTACTTTTGGGATAGCCATCCCAATATAAGCAGACAATGGCTTAGAATGAAGTTGGATACTGGATAAGTAGGGGCAAATTTTATAGCAAATTGTGTTCAGTATGAAAATAGTTTATATTTAATAGTTTATATTAAATTTTAATTTAATATAATTTAATTAAAATTTAATTTATATTAAATTGATAGAATTCAGAGAAGTACAAGATGAGTATTGGATGCAGTTAAAAGGATTTCCTAACAGAAGAATGTGTTCATATATTACATTTCTATTGTTTTAAGTTATTACCAGAATGACCTGATAGAGCTTACTTGCAGAAAGTAAAAATGTTATTATGTCCAGAAAGCCAAACCCTATTCAAGGCTGAATCAAAAGAAGTGTGAGCAGCAGGGTGGGAGAGAATGATGAGACCCCACCTGCAGTACTGCACTCAACTCTGGGGCATCCAGCATAAGACACAGACCTGTTATGATATATACAGAGAGGGGCCATTACAATGGTCAGAAGGCTGGAGCACCTCTCCTACAAATAGTGTGGGTGTGTATATGTATGGTTTGGTGCACATATCAGAGTGTGAGCCCCAAAAAACACCAACCTGGAGCATAGGTAAACTGTGTGTGAAGTCTGGTACTGGGGGCACTTATGGTATGTGTGGATGTGCACATCTGAGCACATGCATGCCTATAGGTTTGAGTACTGCTAACTGTCATGCTGCAAAGCCTTCGGTTCCTATGCCAGATACCAGGAATAGGGCAGCTATGGATAGACTGAATGTCTAAGTCCAGCTGCTGGGAAATCAGGGCACAGTTAATTCACTTGTTACTAACATATGTACACCAAATGCACAAGATGATTTGGCAGCCTCATAAATAGCAAATAAAAGTGCAGGATTTAATCTGAAGTACAGTGATTGCATTGAAGAGTCTAAAGTGCAAATAGATCTATATATTTTATTTTCTTCTGATGATAAGAAGCAATGAAGAAACTTGAAAATATACTAAGAACACTGAAATAAGCTTTTAAAATGTAAAATGCAACTACTTGGAAACTAAAATATTTGTAGTGTATTATGACAATTAGAGTAGAAGAAAACACAGATGAAAAGCTCTTTTGCATGGGACTGTATTAATAAATACAGGACATTTTTGTTTTGCCTGTACTTTTTAGCTCTTTAGCCCTTAGGGAATAATGGGTAATTAGCTGCCAAACTACCTTAATGTACCTATTAAAGGTCTTTTTTTTTTTAAGTTTTAATTAATTACAGTTGTTTTCAGTTTCATTTGCTTTCCTAAAGCTAGCTGAGGACTAGATACCTAGGCACCTAGGTGAAAACTAATTCAAATTGAAAACCCGGTTAGCTGTAATTTGGATCAAACAACTTTTATTTTTGTGATACAACAGGTGTTAAACAAGCACAGACAGAATCAGCTTCTTCTTGAAACATATAAATATACCATCCATTATATTCTACTCTAAATTAGCATTCCATGTTTTAAAAAATTTCCTCAAAAAAAAAAAAACAAAAACAACAGTATTTTGTGGAGAGCTCTTTAACAATTTTATTATTTTAATATTTATTTATATAAAATTTAAAATAAATTTTAAATAAATAAATATTTATTTATAAAAATATTTATTTAATATTACGAAGGTCATTTTTTAAATATCGAACACTTAACATTCATAGCATAGTTTTTGCTAGTAGCATGAAAATGCTTTAGGAACTGCTACCGGCCTTTCAGAATCAGGAAAAAACAAACAAACAAAAAAATCCACTCTCTTTCATCTTAGCATTGGCAACTGACTTACTCTGAAATCTAGGAAGTCTTAGTGACTTGAGAGCTTTCAACCCTCAACTTGCCTGGATAAAAAGGTGCAAGGTTCCCTGTGACAAGCCATAGCAGGGGCAGCCTTCCTCAGGAAGGACTTAAATGTCCAACGTCAGTTCCTGACATATTGAGGATATTTGTTACAGCAGGGCTAGCAGGCAAGAGGAAATTTCACAGGGGCAAAATGGGAGCTGCAGATACAGAGACATGTTTTTAAAGGTGCTGATGAATAATTCATTATATAGTTCCTATTGTTGCAGCTGTTCAGAGCTGCCAGTGGTGAACTGTAAACCAGAAGAGGGGAAGAAATGAAATATCTAAGTATAATCTGTTTTTAATAGGACTGTTTTGAATATACATGAATTATCCACTCTGCAAGATTAGTAAAGAAAATAGACTAATATTTTTTTTTCTAATTCTTTTCATGTTCTTATGCTATTAAGATAAAATCAAGAAAGACAAGAATATAAAAGAAATAGAAAACCTAGATATTTCTGAGTGCATGAAGCTGTACGAGTTTGATAAGATTTTACCTTGGATATCCTATAAGGTTCACTAGTTTCATTCAGATGGAAACATGAGAAGAGAGTTAGGTGAATGTTAAAGCAGGACATAAAATTCTCACTAATATGTTAGTACATTAAATCCTGTTTGAGGGGAAATAATTTATTTGTCTTTAATTTGCTTACAGTAATGAAACTGTGAAACTAAATATCTAGTTAAAGCCTATATGTATAAGAATTTGAATGATAATTCAAAGATGATCATATGTATAATATATGAATAATAGATTTATACTACTCTATATCTCTATTTTACATTTTATTATTATCAATATATAATTCAAATTTTGGAAAACTAAGGGAAGTTGATGATTTCCATAAAATTACAACAGAACTGTAACATGAAGAAATATGAAAACAGAAATGTTTTTTGTACAAAACACAACTAACATTAATAATCCAAATTAAAACTCAAGGAGAGTCTTCTATCCCTCCTCCCATACTTTTCATCACTGGAAGGGAGCAAGAGCACGTTTGTGATATGAATGCTTTCCTGTACAACTCTGTCAGTAAAGTCTTTCAATTGTAAATTGAACCTATGATTTCACAGCCACAAAAATCACATTATCACAGAATTGCCAAAATTGGAAGGGAACACTGGGTCCACCTAGACCAATCCCTGCCAAGAAGGGATACCCAGAGCAGGATGCCCAGGACACAGGTCCACATCCAGGTGGCTTTTGTATATCTCTGGGGAGGGAGATTCCACAGCCTCTCTGGACAACTTATTCCAGTGTTCCATTGCCACCACAGCACAGAATTGCTTCTTGGTGTTTAAATGGAATCTCCTGTCTTTCCATTTGTGCCCACTGCCTATTATTCTTGCACTGACCACCACTGAAAAGTGTCTATTGTCTTCTTCGTACCTTACGTTCATGTATTTATAGATGTCAGAGAGATGCTGCCAAAGCATCCTCTCTGATGAGCTAAGCAGTATTAGCTCTGAGCTTTTTCCTCACAGAAGAGATATTCAACTCTCTTTCTTGTCTTGAGACATAGAGGTGATCCAAGACAACCAGCACAGCTTCACCATGGGCAGATTGAACACATCAAGAGCAGCTCAGCAGAGAAGGACTGAGGGGTCCTGATAGAAGGAAAACTGGACATGAACCAGGAGTGTGCAGCCTGGAGGACCAACTGTATCCTGGCATACATCAGAAGAGAGAGGTGATGGTCCCCCTCTGCTCTGCCATTGTGAGAGTGCCCATCTGGAGTACTGCATCCCGTCCTGGGGCCCCCAGTACAAGAAGGATGCAAAGATGTTGCAGAAGGTCCAGATGTGGGCCACAAATTTTATCTGAGTGCTGGAGCACCTCTCCTATGAAGAAAAGTTGAGGGAGTTATGCTTGTTTATCTTAGAGAAGAGAAGGCTCCCTCACTTCAGCCTTCCAGTACTTGATGAGGGGAGTTTACAGGTAGGAGAAGGACCAACTTTTTATATGGTCTAATAGCAATAGAACAAGTGGGAATGGCATTAAACTAAAAGAGAATGCTAGAAGGAAAGTTTTTACTCCGAGGGTGGTGAGGCACAGGAACAGTTTGCCCAGAGAAGTTGTGGATGTTCCATCTCTGGAAGCATTCACAAACAGGTTGGATAGAATCCTTCACAGCCTGATCTAATGGTTGACAACCGTGCCCATGGCATGGGGGTTAGAACTAAGTGGTATTTAAAGTCCCCTCCAACCTCAGCCGTTCTAAGATTAAATGATTCTATGGTTTGCTGTCCTTTTTCTCTTCAGTATGTCCCTGTCTCTCTTAACAGTGAGGATCCCAGAACTAGAGAAGGATCTATAGGTGTGCCCTCAGTAGTATACATGATAACATTTTGTTTTTTGTTTTTAGCAAGGCTACTTGCACTCCCCCCAAAAAAACAAACAAACAAGCCCACCACTTCCACATAAATCTTAAATAGGAAGAATAGGGATTCACAAGCAAAAAAAAACCAAAAAAACAGTACATTTGTATTCAGATTACCTGACTTTAGACAAGCAAACCATTTTCACTCTTGCAGTGATCATAATTTTATGGCTGTTTTTAAATTGAGGCCTTTCAGTGTTCAAGCATCAATATACCAGTAGAAATGGCTCTATTATATCAATGAAGTTACATTTAATAAAAATAGAACTTAATTTATGCAAGTATTTCAGTAACAGATTTTTATTGGTTCACATGTAGAAGAGGAAGACAGGCTTCCTTTTCCTCCTCATATTTGCTACTAGGAAATTATTTTCCCTCTATGCGAATACTCTTGACATTTGTCTTCATCCTCTTATGCAATGTAAAGACTTTGGCAGCCCAAACATAATGCTCTAAGAGCCTGGAGACAATTTGTTCCTTCATCTATCCAAATTCTCTCGTCATCAGCCAATAATAAGTACTATCATAGAAACATGATATGATTCTACGATAATATCTCAAAGAAAATATAGCAACAATAAACACTATAATCCAGAGCTTGATCAGAAAATGGTGGCTTTGTATTGGCATAAGAAGTAGGTAAATTATGCTTGGTATAAAGATTGACATAGCCTTCATTTAGTGCTGCTAAGCAACTCTTCTCTATACTTAAGACTCAAGGGCAAAATAAATCTGAAACATAAATTAAAATATTAAAGGAGCTTCAATTACTGCAAGGAAGGAATTGGTAACTGAAAGTTTCTGAGACTACACATTTATTTAGTAAATAATTATGCTATGCTTTTTCTAAGGATATAATTTGCCTTTTTTTTTTTTTTTCTTTTTTTTTTTTCCCGGAGTACTCTTTCAAAGTAATTTGTTTTGGCCATTAGGGATCTGTTTCCTGTTTCTTTAGCCATGATTTTTTGAGCTAATGGAATATTAGAATGAACTATAAATAATAAAGGGAAAAGAACATAATTCAATAGGAAACAATAGAAGGAGTCATTTTATAGAACTGTAAAGACATGCAGTGAGCTCATACTCATATTTCATAGGTCAGCAATTGAGCTTTATTTTGTTTTTAAACGACAAGTGTTAAGGACTAAATAATAAAAATATTTTCAGTGTGTCATAAATAATCCAAGAATCCATTAGAAAAAATATTTAAAAATGCAGTTATTCCAATAGAAAGTGTGAAATGAAAACACGTTTCTAATACTTTGTAGTATCTATATACATGAGAGTTATGTTACCACTTAAGAAGTAGATCTAAATAATTCTTTCTAATTCTTAGCAGAAAGGACATGTCCACAAACTAATCCACATTATGAGTTTGTCAGAGAAGTGACACATCCTCATGACCCTCTTCTTGACCCGCTCCAAGGTTCAAGCCCCTCTTATGCTGCAGACCCCAAAGCTAAATGTAGCACTTTTAGTAGGGTCTCATGAGAGCAGAGAAGGGGAGAGAATGACCTCCCTCAACCTGCTTGTCATACTTCCTTTCATTCAGCTTAGGACATGATTGATTTTCCAGACTTCAAGTACACAGTACTGTGTCATGCTGAACTGCTCATCAATCAATATTCTTAAATGTTGACTGCTGAAAAGCCCCCTCAGTGTTCCTTTTCATCCATCCACCCCTCAGTCTATACTGATACTGGGGATAGGCCCACCCAAGTTCAGGACTGTGTACCTGGCTTTGTTGAACTTCATGAGGTTTCCATAGGCCTACATATCATGCTTGTCAAAGCTTCCCTGGATGGCATCCCTTTCTTTCAGCATGTCAAGCACACCACACAGTTTGGTGTCATTTGACTCCCAGCTCAAATGTATCACACATTATACATGCAAATAGAAGTTACTCAACTTAAATCTAAATCCAAGATTTACATGAGGGGTTGGGAATATTCAGGGATCATACAAGCAAACTTAATTCTTGCTATTCAAAATTTTCAAACATCATTATTTTCAAGGCCTTTGACATGGTCCCTCACCATATCCTTATCTTCAAATTGGAGGGATGTGGATTTAATGGGTGGACCACTCAGTGGATAAGAAACTGGTTGAAAGGCTACAGACAGACTGTGGTTATCAATGGCTCTATGTCCAGGTGGAGGCCGGTAACAAGAGACATCTCCCAGGTGTCTGTCTTGGGATGGGTGCCCTTTAACATCTTTATCAATGACACAAATGATGGAATTGAGTGCACCCTCAGCAAGTTTGCTGATGTCACCAAGCTGAGTGGTGTGGTTGACACAGTAGAAGAAAGGGATGACCTCAACAGGCTTGAACGATGGGCCCAGGTGAACCTGATGAGGTTAAACACAGCAAAGTGCAGAGTTTTGCACTTGGGCCAGAGGAATCTCAGGCATCCATACAGACTGGAAAGCACAGCCCTGCATAGAAGGATCACAGGGTCTTGATAGATGAAAAGCTTAATACGAGCCAGCAATGTGCCCTTGGGGCTTAGAAAGCAAACTGTATCCTGGTCTCCATCAGAAGAGGAGAATCCAGCAGGAAGGTGATTGTTCCCCTCCACTCTGCTCTTGTGAGGCCCCATCTGGAGTACTGTGTCTAGGTCTGGAACTCCCAGTACAAGAAAGACAGAGAGTCATTGGACAGGGTCCAGAGGAAGGCCACAGAGATGATCAGGGGACTGGAGCACCTCCCCTATGAAGACAGGCTGAGGGAGCTGGGCTTGTTCAGCCTGGAGAAGAGAAAGCTGTGAGGTGACCTCACTGCAGCCTTTCAGAACCCAAAGGGAGCCTACAAACAGGAGGGGAACCCTTTGAAAGGGTTTATAACTTCAGGATGAGGGGAAATGGTTTTAAGTTGAGGGAGGGGAGATTTAGGTTGGATGTCAGGGGGAAGTTCTTTACAGAGAGATTAGTGAGGTGCCGGAACAGGCTGCCCAGAAAGGTTGCGGGTGCCCCATCCCTGGAAGTGTTCAAGGCAAGATTGGATGGGGCCCTGGGTAGCCTGGTCTAGTACTAAATGGGGAGGTTGGTGGCCCTGGGCTTGGAGATTCATGATCCTTGAGGTCCCTTCCAGCCCTGTCCAATCTGTGATTTTTAATCCCATTTTTGGGTGTATATACAATTGGTGCATTCAAGTATGTATTTACAAGGAAAGAAAAAGGTAACCAAGCTGTGAAGGGTCTAAAACACAAGTCTTATGAGAAGCAGTTGAGGGAAATGTAGTTGTTAAGTACAAAGAAGAGGCTTCTCAAGAGAGACCTTATCATTCTCTACAACTACCTGAAAGGAGGTGGCAAAGTGGGCTTCTGACCTCTTCTCCCAGGTATCTAGTGATAGGATGAAAAGGACTAGCTTCAAATTTCACCAGGGGAAATCCATGCCTGATATTATAAAAAGTTTCTACTCTGAAGGAGCGACCTGGCATTGAAACAAGCTGCCCAGAGATGTGGTTGAGTCAACATCCCTGAAGGTGTTAAGGAAAGGGTAAATGTAGTACTTAGGAACATAATCTAATGGACAGTATTGGTGCTAGGTGAATGATTGGTATAGATGATTTTAAGGTCTTTTCCACGATTGTATAATTCAACTTCCTTACTATTACTTACTAACTTCCACTATATTAAACATTTCAGTTTTCTGAATCTGCATCTCAAAGATCTATTTTACATCTCTGCCTGTTCAAGGATAAGCCATTGCTAACTTCTTAGGCATTGGAGGGGAAGAACATCCATGGCCTGGCTACCTTTTCTTCTGCTAACTACCCAGCTTTTCCATGGGATTTCACATCATATTTTTATTTTTGAAGCACTGCAGTCTGAGCCAAGGATAACAAAACATCAGAAAATTTCAGAACAAGGAGAGAATAAACATATTACAATTGTCTGGTAGAAGGGCTAGAATTATTCATACAGTAGATAAAGCTTTCTTGACAGCCAGTTCAAGGCTGCTGAACAAATTTCAGTAGGAATTAAGAACAAACATATAGCAGAGAAAACATCTATTCAATTATTTAAAGAAAACCTGCATGATTCGTCCTTGTAGAGAAAAAATAAAGAAGGGCTTGCATGGGAGAGATTCATAGTACACAAACCATAACGTGGGCCCAAATAGAAGACTGCTGCCTGAGACAGGGTGATCAGATGAAAACTGCACAGGCTGGGGCTTCCTGAATTTCCTTGTGTTGGAGCAGGAGCTTCAGGATTTTCTTGAAACCCATTCTAGATTTCAAAGGCCCTGTGAACTTTTATTTTTTAAAGATGAAAAGCAGAGAGGTTTCTTCCATTCCTGTTAGGGATAGCATTTTTTATTTTTTACTCATTTCTTTATCACATTAATATCTTGAAAGCATACAATTACTGCAGACAAATTAATAAAGCCAAATCAAAACTAAGGACAGATGAACAACACCTGGCTATCTTGCACTGACAAAAGGCTATAGAGGCCACCAAATAGAACTCTGTTCCAAGTGAACTGTTAAACATACCAACACAGAGCAGTGACAACTCTTTCCTTTATGTATCTATGCCTGAGGAATCACTTTCTGAATATGCTGACCTACAGCTTCAATACATGGAGTAACAAGACTTACAGCTGAATAAAGAGAATAATTTACCAAGTGTAAATAGTCATGAAAAAATATTACACCTGTGTAATCACAAACTTCCCTGGTGTAAATATATTACAGGTAACATATTTACAAGGATTTAATTTGCTTTAATTTAAATGTAATTTTTCTTCTTTTTTTCTTACCAGTTTTTTTTTTTTTTTTCCATTTTGTTTCCCCCCCCCCCCCCCCATAATTTCTTTACATTTATTTTTCTAGCACAACTTAAAATATAATCAAATGAGTATTGCTGATTGAGTGTAAATGAAATAAAATGGTCAACTGGTATTGGAAATATTGCACATCTGGACTACAGTAAACAGATGGGAAACTTTCCCATCCAAGGAACTAAAATTACCGTGTATAACCACGATATGTTTGCTGCCCAGCAAGGATACCATTTTTTCTTCAGAACACATGGAGCACTGTGAACTTGTTTTAAATAATTCAATAGAATATTAATAATTCCACAACTCTTAAGATTCATAAGTCTGCTTAAATTAGCTATTTGTGTAAGTATTCAGTACACAGTTTTACTCTGGGAAAAAGTCAAATGTAAATTCAGAAATAGGTTTGGAACACTGAATTTAAACTGAAATGACAAATAGTCAGCGGGTGTAGCATTTGAACTAGCACTTAAATGTTAACTTCTATCTCTTAGGAGTTAAACCTGTACAAATTCTATCATGAAAAGATATGACTGAAGCTCTCTAATTTTATGAAATTTATAGAGGCAAAGAGGCTGCATATGACTCCCAGTGAAACTGATCAAGTCAACATCCTTGAAATATGATAATCACAAATAGAAATCCTTTCTGTATGTCACAGTTAGGAAGAAATAAAGGAAAAAGAAACCTAAACTATAAATGCTAATAGCAGATAATAGGATATGGGTATAGGTGAACATCTGAAACTGACTTCTAATACTCTCAAGTGAAAGGTTGCACCTTGCAGTCACCACAGTGTCTTATTGTTAATTTTTGCTATACTTAGACCAGCTAAAAATGTAATGTCCCAAATCTGCCAATTAACATATACCAAACAGAAACACCTACTAGGACACTGATCAACCATTGCACTTTGGCACAGAGTGAGAAAACTGGAGCTGAGATCCCATAGAAAAAGAGCTAGTGCTGAAAAGGAGGAGAATCTGAAAAGAAGTACTGTTGAAGAAAAGGGAGCTGTTAGAGAAAGTGGAAAAATCTTGGCTGGAGAAAGACGTGAAAGGAGTCTCTTTGGAGATCAGAGATATGCATGGAAACAAATGCCATGGTATTCCCAAGACTCAAAGCTTTGAGTTGCAGCTTACAAGGAACCAGTGGGACAATCTGCATGGATTTCCAACAAAGTCAAGACATAATAAATGAGATGATGAAGAGGAGCAAGTGGGTGTGGCAAAACTATGCACAGTAAAAGCTTTAATCTGATTAGTTCTTCAACTTCATTAGCCAGATCCAATGTGGGTTGTCATGTACACTGTGTCACCCTCACCAGTGGCCTAACTGGCAATAAAGATGTCATTTTGAAGAGATTGAAAGTGTGTGATTTCTCTTGATGGAGAATGTAACTTTAAAAGGAATAAATTTCACTAAACAAGGAATATCCTAGCTAATAAAATTATAAGTCTGATTAAGCTGACTAGAGAACTACAGCTGACTGTAAGGACCGTCCCACACAACAAGTTCATTTCTATACTGATAGAAGTAGCCATCAGAAATGCAGTTTCTTACTATTGTAAAATGGTCATAAAAAGTCTTGTTTTCACTGCTGTGATCACTGCTCTTCATGAGTACTATACCATATTAGAATGTGCTTTTTTATTGTCCTTCTGAATGTGCGATAGGAATAAGATACTTTGGAAGCTTTTCTCTCATATGATTTTGGGAGTTGAGAGTCATGCTTTTTAATGGTGATGCACCTACAGATGTAGGGGCAGATACTAGACTGGTAAATACTAATCAAGGTAATTTTCATTATATCCCAGTGTAGATGTTGTTCTGAATTTTTTAATCAATTTCTTGTGCTGTGTTTTGTGTTTTTACTGCTAAGAGAGATACTGACTCACACATTTCTGTTTGCAAACCTCTTTCAATTCTTAAATAGTGTAGCAAGAACTTAAAATCATACACATCCAGAAGTAATAAGAAAATACTCCTTATGTATCTTTTAATCAATTGTTATTACTCTTACTCTGAATGCAGTCTGTCGGGTGCAACAGTTTTACGTTTTCCAGGTAGCCAATGAACCAGTATTACATTTCTATTACTTCTAATTAAATCAGAGTGCTGCTAAATAAACTCTGAGGAATACAATCTATACAGATTATTTTAGTCTAAAGGTTATTCTAAAGCTAAATTTGTAGTCTCTCTTTTGGGTACTTAAGAAATTGAAGTGGATAACAGATTAAACTCAGTATATCCTTGTGGTTTTCTAAAGAAATAAGGAGATAGTTGAAGGGCATTCTTGTAGAGTGGTTTTGAAGGGTTTGGAATTCTTTTATTAGAGGAAAAAATAAGTTTATTTACTTTTTTTTTTTAAATTCTTCTGTTTGTTATATACCAGTTGGTACACAGTTCTGCAAACAATTGCGTACCAGTTATTTACAAATAAAGACTTACAGGCCAAACATACTATCTCAAGTATTACACAATCTCAGAACTGGATATAAAAAATAGGAGAACATATATTGTAGTGATTCAAAAGTCTAATACATTAACAAGTGAAAAATATTTTAAGTACGGGAAATTTAGATCATATAACATACAAGATTAACATTCAGATTTGCATATTCTTGTAAACAAAAAAAAAAGTGGAACCATAATAAAATAGGAAAGTTGAATTACTATTTATCTTTGATGTGGTTATCATAGGTTTACAAACACAGAATAAATCAGCAGGGGAGGGATCTCAGACAGCTATCTACCTGTCTGCATGTTCAGAGCTGGGTCAACTATGAGACCATATCACACAGGAACAGGCTGTCCAGGGAGATTATACCTATCTGTGAAGGAGATAAAGGCCAGGCTGGATGCAGCTCAGGGCAGCCTGGTCTAGTTGTTAGCAACTATAACATGGTGGAAAGTACAGTAACAATAGTGGGATGGCAAAGTCTTTGGCAACAGCAAGCAAGGACAAGCTTAAACTCAGCAGCCACAAATGCAAAAACAAAAGAAAAGAGCTACTTACCTTCAGAAGACCTCTGGTAGGCAGGGATCTCTAGCAAAGTACTTTTACCTTTACTGCCAACCCTTAAATGAGGTCTGGGAAGGGGTGGATCATGGCTCCACCCGTCTGGTTACTCAGGTGCATTGCGTGCACTTGAGCTCCCCTGGGTTGTCCCTGCTTTTCCTCCAGCTGTTCAATTACTGGTTCAAGCCGTTCATTTCTGCTACAGTAACCCTGCCTAGAGCAGGCAGTTGAAACTAGATAATCTTTAAAGGGCCTTTTTGATCTCAGGACATTCCAGTTTCTCAGAGCTTTATGTGCTCTGGTCTTGAAAACATCCAAGGAGAGAGACTGCACAACCTTTCTGGCCAGCCCATTCTTAACCATTCTCCTGCTGAAAAGCTTTACCTTATATCTAACGAGAACCTGTCTTGCTGCCATATGTTCCTTCTCAAGCCTTCTACCTTCTACCTTCACAAGCAGGATCAAG
>JAPSGF010000076.1:3390158-3445209 GCA_035772895.1 Perdix hodgsoniae
AGTACCTGGAAAGCAGAGCATCACCTTTGACATCAAACAAAATCAGGAAATAGGTGACCTGCAGGCCACTACCTGCTGCTGCTCAGCCTCAAAAGAGCCACTGTTCACTGACTGTTGAGATCTGAATGGCAGTATTCTGCCCTAGGGCTCAGTCTGGGTCCTGGGGACTGTACTCCATCCTAGATTGGAGATTATGCCACATGGTGCCTCTTATTTTTCTCTACCTATGCTTCAGTCAGTGTTTCTCCTGGCCCACTCTTCATGTCTGCTCTGATAAATGCTGGGACACACTAGGTGTACCAGATATGTTTTGTCTGCTAAATATTCAAGGAGATAACCTTCTCACCAACATGCTTTTTCTGATGTGTTGAAGCTGGTTTTACTTTCTGGTTTTATGATTAAGATGAAAGATTTTATTAAATTAAAAGGATTTCAGTTAGAACCAAGCATAGTGAGTTTAGTTTCTTTCCTTGGAAGAACATTATAATACATTTCTCTTCCATCAAGGATCTCAGTGAATAAGTGTGTAGATATGGTAAGATAAAGGCAGAAAAAGACATTTGTGAGAAACTAATATTCAGAAATATCAAAAATCAAGTTTATATCCTCTGAGGGATTGGCTGAGCTACATTTAGAAAATATATATATATACTAATGAGGAAAAAATGCATGTTTAGACTCAAAAATTAGGAGAAGGCAAAGTACAAATACAAAGAAACATAAATATTGCTAGGAGAGTTAGTACTAGGGTTAAAATGTTTGTGGGATCATTTTGAGACAGCTAAACAAAGAAAATGGTTAATCTCTATCATCATTAACTACTGAAAAATGATTTTCCCTCTCATTCATGAGTAACAGAGTAATCTGCTTGTAAAAAATATACTGAGTATGAGCAATGAAATAGTTATTTTTTGCAGCATTCAAGATGTGCCATCACCATTTCCCAAAACAGAGAATTTTAACAGTGATGTGACAGTTTAATGGAAGACCATGGAGACCAACTACTTTCTACGCTGTTACGAGGTGAGATAACCATGACAAAATGATTTCTGCATGTGTCTATAGGGAGCCCATTATGAGTCTATCATGCTGGCATTACAGTGTGAAATTATGATGGGGAAAAAATCATTCAAATTTGTACTGCATGACAATGTTGTTCCATCATGAGTTAATGATATATAACCACTAAAATGCAAGCCCTTTTTTAACCTGTATCCTGATTAGAAATCTGTCTAAACACTAAGTTTTGATTCACTTCTAGTGAAAAAACTGATGTAGGTCTAAATTATCAGAATTGCCTTCAGTTAATCACATATTCTTCACTGAGCAGAAAAATTCTGGCTTCTGGCTAAATAATGGTGCTTCTTTGCACTTTCACAATTATCAGAAATTTACTTTGTACAGATAAACTAAGCAATGATAAACACATAAATAGATGTCAGTTATCTTTGTTCCTATGATCCAAAGAAATAAAGTAAATTTTTTTCTCAGCTGAATTTCCATTTGATTCCTCCAAGCCAAAAATTCTTATGTATGTACCAACTTGGACTATTTTTTAGCAAAACAAACAAACAAATAAACAAAAATCATGAGTACATACTTATAGGTATGCAAGTATAACTTAGCAAAACATGTATTTCTCAATATTTCATTATTTGTCCTCCATAATCAGTGATTTTCTGTTTGGAATTAATATTACTGTATTTACTGATTAAAGACAATTTTGTTTCTTCTCTTGTAAAAGCTTAATTTACCTGAAGTCTGTCTTAGTAAACATTATTCAGTTTATTAGTAGGTCCACCTCTTTCATGCCTTTCTATTAAAAAATCTTTCATATTATTTCTAAAAGGAAGTAATTTTTTTCTTTTTCTTCTCTATCTTTTTTCATTTCTCTGTAGATTTTGTTAAATTTCACATCTTTGCAGAATTCATATGTAGCCAAACTTATTTCTGCTTCCTCTTTAAAGGAATTCTGGTCCACATTTCCTTATTTACCAAACAACTAAGAATGGTAAGAAGACTGGTTGTTCAAAGAAAAATTACGTAGCTCTAAAAACTTATTCAGAATTGCTTCATACTTCTTACACCAGGTAAGAAAGGTACTTAATCACAGAATCACAGTGGTTGAAGGGGCCTTTGGGGATCACCTAGTCCAACCCCTTACTAAAGCAGGTTCCTTAGAGTAGATTGCACATTTCTCTGATATCTGTGAATATGTTTGTTTCACCAGTGGATATTGGAATAGTTAGAGTGTCTGTATGGGGACTGCTGAATCAAGGCCTGAACCTACAACAGAGGGGAAATGATGAAGCCAACATGCTGGCCCGAGTTCAATGGATTGAGAATTCCCCATCTGAGAACATTGCCCGTTGGTTACATCAGAAGCTACAGCATGCGGGACAAAAGACAATGTGGGCAGCTGCTAAAGCATGGGGACTGCCCATACAGCTACCTGACATCAGCCAGGCATGCTGGGATTGTGATGCTTGCTCTAAGATGAGACCGAGATCATTGCCTGAAACAACAGCCCATCCTGCTAGAGGACCCAGTCCTCTCCAGTGATGGCAGGTCAATTACACTGCGCCCCTTCCTTGTTCTGAGGGGGCGAGACAAGCCCTGACCTGTGTCAACACTGCAAGTCAATTACTGCAGGCCTATCCAGTACCAAAAGCAAACCAGGCATATACCATCAAGGCACTCACTAAACTGATGTTTGCCTACAGGACACCTCAAGTCATCGAAAGTGACCAAGGGACTCACTTTACTGCTGCAATGATACAACACTGGGCAGAAGAAAATAACATTGAAAGGCGATTCATGGCATATAATCCAATGGGGGCAGGCCTTGTTGAACGTTATAATGGTATTCTTAAGGCTGCCGTGAAGACAGACTCCCAGTCCCTGCAGGGGTGAACTAAAGGACTCTATGAAACCTTGTGGGACCTGAATGAAAGACCCCGAGATGACAGATGCAAGCAATGAGTCAGCCATAGAAGCACAGGTAAAGACAATTCACCTGTGCTGCCGGAAGGGTTGGAGCCTGGCTCCACCTCTCCTAGACCCATTTAAGAGCTGACTACCAGTGGGGAAGGATCTCTTCTGGAGATTTACTCTGCTGGAGTTTTATAAGTGAGCCTAGGATACAGGTGAGTGTGACTGTCATTTCTGTTTCCAACTTTGGTGTAATGGCATTGTAGCTATGCTCTCTGTTATACTGTACTGTTGTTATATTCATTTATTGTACAACTGTTCTACTATAACATCAGTATATTCATTAATTGTACAGTGTCTCAAGTGACATAGAACAAAGTAATGGAATTTGAAAACTCAGTCTTCTGTAGTGTTCTAGCTATTCTTTTAGTTAGAAATATTTTGTTGGAAAAAGAAAAAGTACAGTGCTAATACAATGGAGCAGCAGTGTCCCTAACTACAGGTACTTGAAAGTACAATAACATCCCACAAGTATCTTAAACAATGTGACTCATTCAGGCTTTTGAAGGGACCAGCTTTGAGAACAGAAATGAATTTCATTTCCCATTATCTATTGTGTGTTATTACTGAAACTGCCTAGTTGGGATCCATGATACTGTGACTTCAGAAGAAAACATAAATATATTTACAGTCATGTGAGTATCATGAAGAAAAGCTCATGAATGTTTCACTGCTAAGCTAGGTTTGGGCTATGACAGTTGACAACTAACATGGTACTCCATAGAGTCATCCTTTAACAAACTGTTTATTTATGTTAAGCATTTTAGGTAAAATATTTATAAAATACATAATGGAAATAAAAGGCCTGCAGATTGTAGCCTATTTTAATTTTTCTTAACAGACAAAATAGTGATTCCTGTCAGAACATACACCTTTGGTGTCAAGTATATTAATTTTTTTCAGGAAAGTTAACAATTTCTTCCTGTCCACTTTCAGCATCTTTTCAATGCACTGTAATAAAATAAACAACTTGCCAAAACAAACAAAAAAAACCCACAGTTACATGAGAAAAATAAATTGGCAGATCAGGTTAACAAGAATCTTATATACAGTAACAACTGAATATTTGCTTAATATTTGCTTAATAAAACTTTAAGATGGTAGGACATGAAAATGGCCTCTGCTACTGAGGAAGGCTAAAATATTTAATACTTATGAAATAAACCAACAGTGAAGAAATCTTAAGTGTAATTAATAAACTAAGATAGTTATGTGACCTGTAGTGTTGTTTTCAGTAAGATTAAATGAAAGGTAACCAGGGGAGCTACTCTCCATTGACTTTGTCAGTGGAGGTCAGGTGTTTAATTGCAATTAGCAGTCAGTGGAAATCAAGCACTTATATGCTTTGAAACCTGCCTCCTTGAAGACTGAATGTGGAAAGAAGAGCAGTTCTTCAGTTTCTCATACTGGAATTTTTAGTAAAGCATACTTTCCAGTAAGGTAAATTCATATAGTTAAGACAGTAAGAAACAACAAGGATCAGCTGCCCAGTATAGAGCTAATATATCCTATCAAATATGCTTGTAAGACCAATGGAGTTAACTTTAAGGTTTTGAGAGTCTTTACTACAGTATATTTAAAAATAAAATAAACATCTAAAGAGAAATAATTTGTAAGTCATATCAGCAACTACAACCAATAGAAATGAAAGTAAGAGATGTCCAGGTGGAAAATTTATATACTGCTTCTTTAAAAGAAAGTTTGATCACTTTAAATGTAACTTCCTGTCACTTTTTTCAAAACCTGGTGTTAAGCCTGATAGGTACACAGACTAAGACATCCTCTGACATATTCTTCCAGATGCTGAGATCTTCTGGTTCCTTCATACTTCCATACAATCATGGAATCGCGGAGGTTGAAAAAGGCATCTAAGTCTAGCTGTCCATCTATCACCAGTATTTCCTACTAAACCACTTTGCTCATTACAACATCTGAACAGCATTTATAGGAACTTAAGCAGGGAGCTGGTTACCATGCTGTAGAGGAATTCCAAGGTCACAGCCTGAACAAATATGTGAGCTATGTGAGCATGTGAATGCCTGTAGTGGGGGCTAGTACCTGAGAGGGTTCACCTTTCCACCCCCCCCCACCCACCCACCCACACACCCACACACCCACACACCCACACACACACCCACACACACACTTTTTTCTTCATGGCATGAGAGCATGAATAGGAGAAGGCTGCATTCCTCAGTTAGTCCCTTTCTCCAAACTGTTACTGGGAGGGGTGAGTTAGTTCCTCTTTGATATCTTTTCCTATAGTGTCTATTTCTCAAATAAAGACTCTGTCATCACCTTTGTTTGCTCTACACATGCTTACATTTCTGATTGCTAATTATTTTTTCAAAGAGTACTTCAAATTAGTTTTAGCTCATATGTTTCAATAAACTTTTCTTGTGATATCAGGTTATTATAAAATCTTTTTGCACCTACTGAAGGAAAATGAGAACCTTCTATTTTCTATAAAAAAAATATTCCTTATTTTTTTCCTTCAAAGACACAATTCATGTCTAGGGAATGGAATATAAATGTGCATCTCTGAGTATTTGTAAAATAAACTAGAAGACAGTTGTGACTGGAGGGTTGCTGTTTTGTCATCACAATAATCCATGCCATCTATAATTGTTTAAAAAAGCAGCAAACAGAGAATGTAATATTACCTTAAATTGCTCTGGAACAGGTGTTGGAAATAGTGTTTGAAGAAGTGCAATTTATTTATTTAGAAATTAATCACACAGATGCTTTCAGCCACCACACACCTCCTTTCTTTTAAAAAATGATTTAATGGTTTCCTGTACAGAACTAGTCCAAGGCAATTAAAAAGCTAACAAATAGTCACAGTGGAGGGTGAATTACCTCTCATGCCTTCAAGAAACATGTGTGCAACAAAAATATGTCAATCTGAATCTCAGCATAATTCATTCTCATCAGACGTTTAGGCCATTGCACATCTGAACATCAGATTATAACTACTGAAGATCATTCCTGCATTCACCATGAAAATGATGTGACAGCAGAGGTTCAGGTCAGATTACAGAAGGTTCTTCACTGAGGGTAGTAAGGTGCTAGAACAACCCTCAGAGGACAGTAATCATGGCATGAAGCTTACTGGAGTTCAAGAAGCATCTGGATAATGCTCTCAGACATAGAGTTTGAATTTTGGGTGGTCCTTTGTGAAGCCAGGAGCTGGACTCAATGATCCTTGTGTATCCCTTCCAATTCAGGATATTCAATAATTCTGTGGTACAGTGTCACAACACAAGAGTGTAAATAAAACAGTATTGCTTGTGACCCTGCAAGTATGAAGGTATATTAAGAATCATTTCCCTTTGAACTTACAGATATATCTAAACTTAATATTATTAGGGGAAAAAAAAAACTACGATTAAGATTATATGTACGGACATATACATGCATCTGTATGTTTCATTATCATTGTTAAAGCACTGAAAGTACTGCAAAGTTATACTTAAGAGATAAGTCAAGTTTTTCATTTTAACTTGGGTTTTACCCCTATTTTTTACAGAGATTGTGACATTTTCTATTTCATTAGTATTACAGATAACATTAAATAGCAGATATTCAATTTACTAAATTCTCAGTAATTCTCAGTTCATGGAGGCCATGAATTCTCTCTGTCATTAAAAGAATCAGCTGAGTCATCCCTGGTTAAGACTAAACTTGGAACAAATGCTCAAATCCACTGTTTGGTCTCCTAAACATTCAGCAAGTGTCAGTAAATGTCAATGAGTGCAATTTTTTCCACATGGAGTTATTCAGTTCCTCACTGTTGCTTCACATGCACTACCATATCAGAGACCACTCTGTCAGACTGCTTCTCTATTGCAATCTGCCATATGGCAACAAAAGGTAATGGAATACCGATGGAAAAGGTTTAAGCTTTATTACTGTAACACCAAGATCTGCCTCTGATCTCATGGGACAGAATAATATAATATGAGGCATTACTTTTGGAACAGAACTTATAATTTTTGTATCACAAAGTATTCTGAATAGTACTTAAGTGGTATGCAAAATAAGGGCTCCTCAGATTTCCTGAAACTACACCAGCAGACTCCATGCTATATATATATTTTCTTCATTCCACTGTGAAGAAGAATTAGGCTATTACTGATTTTGATTTCTAGAAAATTTTTACTTGTCAGACAGAAATTTGTAATGCTGCCTTTCAACCAAGTAACAGCTCTTGCTTGAGCTCACAAAAATAACAATAAATTGCATCATTCTGTTCAGGCCTGTATGAAATCTATAACTCCACTCCAATTAATCTTAGTTTTTATAGCACTATTATAAAAAATAATAATTAAATATGTCCATAACTGTAATGAAAACAGCATTTCCAAATTATTTAAAGGAAACTGATCAGTGTGTTAAATGATTTTTTTGGTTTATTTTTTTTAAGTGATCAGTTGAATAAATCTGACATTCTGAAATGAGCATGCATCAGAAAAATGAAAGTTTTCCATAAATAACTATTTATTATTACATTACTCTGAAATAAAAAGAAACATTTTCTAAGGACAGTATTTTAGGCTTGAATCCAAGAAAGCACTTAAGTAGGGGTGCACTTTAAGAGTGTGAGGAATGGTATTGATTTCAGTGGAGGCACTTATATAATTGGAGATACTCAGGTGATTAAATACTCTACTGGATTTGGACCCCGTTGGTACAGCATGAAATGCACCCTTATGCAGAAATATAGAAAGAAATATCATAGAACTTTCAAAATAGGGACTCTACTCTGGGCTGACACTCAAACTTTTCATTTTTTGAAAGGAGAACACTAAGCAGCCTATAAAATCACATGGTCAAAGAATACTATGGCTGACTAGCATCTCTTATTTTGCTTTAAAAGTAATTGTATAGTTATTTCCTCACTCATTTCCTTAGTCATTTTTCAACTGGAGCAGGCTATTTAATACACACCAAGTGTAACCCAGGAAATAATTTATGCTACTAAGTTTGCAAAATGCAAAGGGTGAGAGCTGCAAACTGATTTATTATATTTTAAAGTGGGAGACTGTGAATCATGTGTTGAGAAGAGCTGTTTATATATGAATGAGTGCGTTGCAGACCAGAAACCCATTCACGGGGCTTCTGTGAGTACACTCAGAAACATCTTGGAGGTTGCTAATAGGGCTTTTCTGCGTTTGAGACTCAGTTTGGCAGCAGTGAAGACCCTCAGAGTTCCAGTCAGAAATCTGTGTGTGGCATTGCAGACTGGAAGAAAGGCCATAAACTAGGGAAAGGCCTAGTGGCGGGACCACCTAAGTCAAGTTTGATGGTTATATGAATTTCACTTGTAGTGTGTGGGAATTCCTCCATCCTAGCTTTCATCACTGTGATCAGTTCACCATTTCTCCTCATTCAACACTTTTTTTCTACTCAGTTCTACTGGCTCAAAGTGGAAGATTGAGCAACAACATAGAAAAAATAGCATTTCAGCATCACTGTAGAGAACAGGCAGCAGACCAAGTGGGCCCTATGTCTCCAAACCTCTTTGTTAAAATTGCATACTAAAAAACAGATCAAAGGATTGATAGAACCTTTATTAGTGGTATTAATTTAGAATGCCATAGCATTTTAGCACACACATACTTGTAAGACTTATGAATAAATAACTTCAGCATACGTGTGTGGAATTTATTCAACAAGCTTCTCTCTGAGGTTGCCAGAAAATCTGAAGTAGTGGGTCTTTATCCAACCTGATTCAACCCCAAATGCCTCTACCTTTTTTCCTTTTCACTTAACACTCACTAGATGTTTTAAGAAGCCAAACAATTACTGAAAGCAGTTTGATGAGGCAAACTCATCTGAAGCGAAGACATGCCATACAATGTATTAATTAAATTGTTCTGATATTTTGGTTCCTGCTATTACAGCTAATTTAAATAACCACATAATTAATTTTATGAGAAAATTACACAGCACTACTCCTTTAAATCTGTGTTTAAACTATTTTTAGATTTAGAATGCAGGCATACCAACTACACTGGCATTAGGCTGCAATTATGCTGATCTTGTCAATGTTTATTTCCTTTTGTGAGCCTACAACCAGTTGGTCTCCAAAAAACTTAACTCTATTGTTACTATTGGATGTGGCTATTTAATGCATGACATTTTAGATCTTCATAAAGAGTATTTTAAATAACTCTTCTACACCAAAATATTCAGCATGAACTTCTGTTCAAATTAAAGTTTTTACTCAAGAACTGATTTAAGTCCAATCAATTTTCAATTTCCTTTTGTCTTAAACTATATTATTTCAACTCGTTTTATAAATACTAACACTAAAAATAATTTTTTAAATTCAAATTTAAAAAAATGCAATAAATACATCCTATGAAAAGAGGCCTTCAGCTAAAAAGAAAGAATGTTGATAAGAAACTTCTAACTTGTCACCTATATTTAACTTTTCTTCCTCTTATATTTACTGTTTTTTTCATTGTCAATTAATTGTGTTGCAAATCCCAGCTTGTTTAGATGGTTAAATTCAAATAACTAAATGCTGGTATACATAAGATGCCCACTGCTATGGAAGATCTACTATGTTAGAATGTACAAAGATTAATCAGACAAGGCAATGAAATGAAAACAGGCACACAATGAAATTAATTTCTCACATCTGAGCAGATTTGAAAAAGCATTCCAGGTTTTGCTTATATCATCCAGAGCTCTGACTGTGAGCTCTTGTTTTTACAGCTGAGAAAAGCAATACAGTGCCTTCAGAGAGAAAAAAGGCATCTAAAAGTCAGTAGGTTGTACTGCAGCTCATTAACCACTGATGAAAATCATGCAGCTGAATCTCTCTACACAGTGCATAAACAAAGATGAAACTGAAATGGTTTGTGATTACTCTATCTTGAAGAAGAATGAGAAATAGTTCAAATATTGTTTCTTGTGTCAGTTGATTGGATAGGCAGCATTTAATACCTAGCTATCTGCAGATGAAATGAAATGGCTGGTTTGTGGTTCACAGCTTTATGCAAGTACTGACACAGACTCCAGAAAAAATCAATGATTAACAACAGATAACACACCCAGATATATAGCGTGCCACAAGTATATATATATATATATTTTTGTAAAAAAAGAAGAAAACCTTGTACATATATTGTATGTGATCTGTAGCTAAATGCTGAGTATGAAACAATGAATGCATTGAGTACAGAACCATATATTTTAGTGCTTACAGTATCTACTGCAGCTGTAGCTGAAGCAAATGTTTACAATCACTACATAACAACAAAGAGCTTAAAAGTATAAACATTGGAGGTGAAAACTAAAGATGGCTTTGTTCAGTTCAATGACCTCTGTATAATTCTTTCCACAAATTTCTCAGCCTTATTTTACAGTGCTTTCTGTTCTAACTACACCCCTGTTTAATGCTGCTTAACTACAATATAGTTATCTCTCTTCCCTTTACTTTTTTGTTACAAATGAGTGATAGATGAGTGGAGTTTCTGAGAATTTATAGTCTTTTATGGTTTATTTTCTCTCTATATTACTTTACAATGGAGTCTTCATGCTTTTACTGAAATATTTACTTCAAATCTACTTTACATTACAAATTCTGAATATACCTATTTTCCTTACCAGATCTGTCACAATGTTTACTCCTTTTCCATTAGCAAATCTGATTATATCATTCTTTGTAACTATATTTTATTATGTCAAAAATCAGCATGTAGACAGGAGAAGATGCTGGGTGCAGCAAAAAGAACTTCCAATTTTACATGTATAAAGAAATTTCTTACAGAACAAAATTTTATAATTTTATGTTGCTATAATGCTGTACAGTTTGAGATAATAATTTACACAAGACAATTTACAGTTTCTACAGAGCAAATCACCCTATGTACCTTTGTTTCAGTCACAAACCAGTAGTTAATATAAGCTACTTATCCTGTTAGTGTTAGATTTTTCTCACAGTATTCAGAACAACTATACATTGTCTCCACTTGATAGCCTGTTTTACAAGGGCTGAAATCTTAATTGAGAAACATTCCCCAGAAAGAAATTTATGCCACAGTATATTTTAGCTTTATAGTACACATTTTCCTAGTATTCTGATAAGTCGTTTTAATCTATATATTATGTACAAGTATTAAACAATTTGAGATTCTCAGGACAAATCTCTTAAAGATAAAAAGCAATAAGGTCCAACTTTCCAAAATTTTCAGATAACTGGAAAATCTTTAGGATTCATGGCATAAAAAGTCAAAAAAAAAAAAAATCCAGCAAGGTTTTTTTGTTTTGTTTCTTCATGTAGCCTATGCAAACATACAAACAAACAAACAGCAGAACAACAAAACAAAATGGATAAACAACAGCAGTGTCAGGTAATTCCAGCGCCAGTTGGCTAAGTAGTTCTGATGGAAAATAGTATCACCAGCTAGGGGAGAAGTGCATAGCAGAGGGTAGGCTGATTGGCTTTGGTTCCTCCAGGCTGTTCTCCAAAGGCCTGATCTCCCTGAAGTCAATAGGATTCTCTCTATTGATTTAAATTGTCTTTGGCTTAGATCTTAATTTCCCCAAGCCAGGACCTCCATGGAGACGATTACATTTGCTAGTCCAATATTTAGTCAAAGCTCAGGAAGATGGCTTAGTACTACACTGAAAGGTATTTTTTTAAAACTTTAGTTAATAAGGACAATTTTCAGTTTGAATTGCTTGGTATTATAATCAGAATAGCTATAACTGTGTATAAAATCATCTGGCAGACAGTCAGTTCTTTCTATAATTAAATGCTATATACTGACTTATTCAACCACATATGCTAGATTCTTTTCAGAATTCTTCATATTTATGGCACTTTCTGTGATAACTTCTGAGGGGCCATTAGTAAGAAGTTAGTAAAGACTATGTATAGAATCTACAGGGAAAAAGAAATAAATTAATAATGAGATGAAAATGAAATGATTTGTATCAGAAATAGCTGGTCTATTTGCAGTCCTTAGAATTTATATGGGTCAATATTTTCTACTGAATATAGTTTTGTTTCTATTTCAACAAGATATCCATAGAATCGTAGAATGGCCTGGGTTGAAAAGGATCACACTGATCATCTAGTTTCAGCCCCCCTGCAGGTTGCCAACCACCAGACCAGGCTGTCCAGAGCCACATCCAGACTGGCCATGAATGTATCCAGGGACAGGGCATCCATAACCTCCTTGGGCAACCTGTTCCAGTGTGTCACCACCCTCTATATGAAAAACTTCCTCCTAATATCTAACCTAAACCTCTCCTGTCTCAGTTTAAAACCATTCCCCTTTGTCCTATTACTATCCGCTCTCGTAAACAGCCATTCCCCCTCCTGTTTATATACTCCGTTCAATTACTGGAAGACCACAATGAGTTTTCCCCAGAGCCTTCTCTTCTCCAAGCTAAACAAATCCAGTTCCCTCAACTTTTCCTCACAGCAGAGGTACTCCAGCCCTCTGTTCATCTTTGTGGCACTCCTCTGGACTCATTCCAAGAACTCTGCATCTTTCTTGTACTGGGGACCCAGGCCTGGATGCAGTACTCCAGATGGGGCCTCACAAGAGCTGAGTAGAGGGGGACAATCACCTCCTTCTCCCTGCAGGCCACCCCTTTTTTAATGCATCCTAGGATATAGCTGACCTTCTGGGCTGCAAGTGCACACTGCTGGCTCATGTCCAGCTTCTTGTTCATCCTAAGAATGCTTAGACAGGTGCAAAGCCACAAGTGCTTTTATAGGAGTAGTTATGAGCATAAAATGAAACTTTAATAATCAATTTAGGACAGTACTTTTATAAGTCAATTGCCTTAAAATTTTAATAGTTACGATATAAGGCTTTGTATCATGTATTTTACATTTAGGCCAATAATTTCTTCAGGTACAGAAGTTCAATTATTTTAATCTCTGCTGGTATCAACATGCTAAAACTATAGGAATAATCTTAATTTCTCCTGATAGGTCATCAGCAGATGAATATCTAGAATAATCATAGCTTGTTGTGTTTTAGGGCATTGTTCTACAACTCCCACTCACATTCAAATCAGTTCAAGTCCCAATTTTATAATGAGTGTAAAAACAGATAAATACTTTGCCAGAAATCCCTTTTTTCTTCATTTCATTTTATCTCTACGCTGAAAGTGATGAATCAAAGGCAAAAAACACTTTTTGCAGAGGAATTTTATATTAGAAAATCAAAAATATCTACATTAGGTGAAAGTGAGAGTATAAAACTGACATAACTGCACATGAGTATGTGCATGTTAAGACAAAAAGGAAAAGGAAAAAAAGAAAAAAAAATCTATGTCTCTCCTTATTCTCTAGGTGATAAGAACATTCATTTTCATTTCATTTAATATTTTATATGAGGAGAGAAAATAAATGACTGCAGTATGGGTATGCTGGCTGTCAGATTTGCCTCAAGCAAGATACGTATAATCATAATTTCACTGAAGCAGTATTTATGAATTCTGGTGATTTAACAGTAAATTAGGAATTAGAATATACTAAATGACTCTAATATCCTGCTCTTTAAAATTTGTATGTATAATTATGTGAACCATATGACTAATGACTTGTCTACTGCAATTATTTCACATATCAAATACAAAACTTTTTATGTTTAGAGTTTGAGATCTTTACCTAATACAGAATCAAAGCAAATAATATCTGTTAATTAAAGACACGAGTATCCTAAAAAATCCTCTTTTTCTTGAGGTCAGTGGGTATATTTATAACTTCAGATATTCTTATGCCTGTTTCATGCAGATACTTTCTTTTTAAAATTCTCATTGCCTTTCAATTATCATTTGATATGAACAAAATGTTTAGCATTCTACCAATTAACAGTATATATTTTTAAACTGACCCTACTACTACAACTGGGAACTATAAAAATAGGTATAAATACTTTGCACCGGTTTGAAAAAGAAGATCCACTCTTGATTAAGAGACCTGATTCGAAATTAAAATTCACTGAAGGCTCTCATATAATGTCAAATGTCTTTGTACATCTGAGTATACTGTGTAAGAGACAAGAGTTTAACTACAGAGATCAATCATAAACACATCCCAAGAGTATGTGTGTGGAACATCAGTGATTTCAAAGGGCTGCTGCTGGGGCAAAACACTTTCAAAGGTCATCCCAGTATAAGCAGGAAGTAATCTGCTGGAAAAAGAAGAGAGGTGATTGCAAGTTTGCCAAATCATGATGAGTAGGTACTCTGGCATAAATTAATTTGATAAATTACAAATTATGTAAGTTAGATTTATGAAGTAGATAAAGCAATTTACAGTGGTACAGTGTCCCTTTTATCTCTAATATCAGTTCATGCCTTGGTCACAGAATGGTAATGTGCCTATGTTGTTGCCAAATGTACTTTCTCAATGCAAACAGCATTGCGACTCATCAGCTCCTGGAAAAGCTCCTCAAAAGCTCCTGAAACTTCTAATTGGAAGAGATATCTCCAGACATTATGTCAAAATGAGCCCCGTGCTCACTTGTGCTGGGAGAATTTATATGGAATTTCAGTGATGTCAATGACATTCCATTGTACGGCTGTGAAAAGAAATATTAGTCTTACTGTTTACAGTTTATCGTTCCACAGATAGTCTGAATTTGTTTATTCCTACATAAAGAAAAAGTACCTAAGCTACAAATCAATTCTATCCTCTAGATCAGAGCAAAGGGCTAATAAACAGAAAGTACATCCCTAATAACTGCTAACTTTGGGGAGGGATAATACAAAACTTTCTCCCTACTCATTTTGTTGCAATGGTTAGAAGTAAAAAAATAATGGAAAAATAAAGCAAAAATTTCATTCAGTCTTCTCTCATCTCTTCTATCTCTCTAAGACCTCTTTCATTGACTGAGGTTGGACCACAGTGAAAGTAATAGCTGGGCTTAGGACAATTTACATTTTCAAATGTTTGGACTGATTAAACAGGGCTATTAAGCTTTCACCCCCACCTCTTTTCTTCTTCAGACAAGAAAGAAAACTGACCAAAGTGAGAAAAACTTGCTGCAAAGACAACATAATGGGCAGGCTTTAGATCACATAACACAATGCTGACTGAGCAGCTTGTGTTCTTCTTTGTGGATATGGGAAGAAGAAATTTTCTAAGGACTGATGAAATTCAAGGCAAGATCAAACATCAAGAGGGATGAAACCTAGAAAGATTAATTCAAACAAGGGTCTTATGTAGGCAGTTAGGGGATATGCCAAATCCCTACTGTCTAGAGGAAGGAGGGAAATTTGGGCTGAACATTCTTACTGTCAGTCTACCACAAGTTTGAGAAGTTGGAACGTTTAAGAGAGTTTAATATACATTGTTAACTTGTATACTGACTTTGCACAAATTATCACAACAAAGAAGACAGGAAATAAAAGAAGTATGATATCATTGAGGACAGTAGGGTATTCATCAAAGTTCTTGTGTAGATTTATTTTACTCAGCCACAGTTTTCAGTTTCACCTAAACTGCTGTCATGTGTTTCACAGAGCACCGACTCTAACTTTCTGATTGTGTGCAAAGTATTTCTGTACTCTAGGTATGATCAAAATAACTACAGAATAAATTCATGATAAACAACAATGGATACAGTACAGGCTAGAACACAGCACCAAATAACTTGTGTGACTACACCTAACAGGTATATCCTATTTAATTTACCATACCCTATTCAATTTGTCATTAAATTAATAAAGCACATTTATACAGTTTCTTTTTGAGAATTATTTCCAGGATTGATTCATGCTCTGTAAGTGTACAGAATGACAGAATCTGCAGAACTAGGCAGAAAGTCCTCCACACCATCAAAAACAACCACAACAGCATTGAACAAAGTGAACATCAGGAATCTTTCACATAAACCCAAGGGAGAACAGCTGATGCCTTGGAGCCACCACCTGGCTGTTTCTGATGAATACTTCAAAGAGAGTGACTGCACATAATCAGAACCAAGGTCAGAAAGGAGCTCTTTTTTTTTTCTTTATAGGGAAACAGATCTTTATAGAGAAATGATTCTTCTTTTTGATTTATAATAAATAAATGAAAAATTATACTGAGATTCTAAGTCAAATCAGTTAGAACTGTCACAGTTAAGGACAGTATCCATGAAACAATTTTCTCTTGAGGCATATTCTGATACATAAATCTCTTTTATATAAAGACTTCAGTATTTTTAAAAGAGAGAAAATGTTTATTGCTCCCAGCCTTACTGAATTTCCATTAAATTCAAGGGTATTAAAGGCATGGTACACTGTGTTTGTTTATGTTATATAGACTCACAAAAGGAATCCAATTACTAATATTTAAAAAACATTATAAATATTATAATAAGTATAATAAGTATAATAAGTAATATTTAAAAATATTTTAAATATTCTGAAAATAAGGTCCAGGGTGCTAAGGGCCAGCCATTCTACACTCATTGGAAACATGGAATCTATGTAATTTGCTTACATAAACAGTCAGTGACAAAAATTATTATCAATGCACGAAATCTCAACCATAATTAAAGGAAGTCTGACATCTTACCTGTCTGGAAGTTGCTTGTTCTAGCGAGAAAAAGAAATGTGCCATTAATAATCAAAGATCTCCAACAATAAACTTTCTTCAGTTAGATTCAAGTAGCTTTATTGTGAAGTGGAGGAGAAAATGACAAAAAATAATAAATAGTTGATGACACTGAATAACCTGAGAAAGGGATTGATAAAACCCAGATTTTCTTTATAGTCTCCAAATTTTTTTGTTTGAAGGAAAACCTTATACAGAGAGATAGTGGTAGAAACTGGTAGAAGTTTTTGGATCAAGTTCTTAGCATCCATCTTGAAATCATACAGCCTCTATTTTACTGATGGGGAAGTTAAGAGTAGGAATGACCCAAGACCTCAAAAACACAGTGACAAAACTGAGGCTAAAACTTATTGCTACATAATCTTCAATTTATGGAATCATTCTGGTGAGATTCTCATAGTAAAAAATTTGCCAAGCTCCTCTAAGGCTCTTCAAATACGCCGGGCTTTTGTTATTCACACAGATACAGATTCTATTGCAATTTGGTGTAGGGCAGAGTGGGCATCAGAATACTTATCCTTGAAGTATATTTTATTTGCATACTTGTAGTCATGTTGACCAATGGATTTATCTTGAAAACATAATTTTTCTCTACATTTGATTGCTAGCGCTCTCAAATTTCAGCATTTTTCTTCAACATTAGCATATATACAATTTTTTTTTCTGATATCGTATTACTATACTGTATTTAACCTACTTTTACCATTTCAGAAGCTTGAGGCACATCTGGTATCTTTTTTCCTTTACATAAGCTATGCCCTATAACTGTGGCAGAGGACTGTTATATTAAATCTTAGTGATTAATACAGGGAGGTGGGAGGAAGTTGGGAATCTGTAACACAAAAATGGGAACAGATGTTTTGATGATCCTTCTGGCATAAAACTTTGTGTAGCATTTCTTCTTCACACAAGTAAAAATAGAAAACAAAGTAGAGTTTATATTCATTTCTAGGGAATAATAACAGACATTAAGGTACCATACAGAAAATTTGGCAAAAAATAATCTATTCTCATATTGTCATTCCATCTTGATTTCTGTTCATCTACTATTCAGGGTAAGCTTAGTTTTCTCAGCTAAATAGTTCCACTACCTAAAGAGAGCCTACAAGAAAGCTGGAGAGGGACACTTTATTAGGGAGTTTAGTGACAAGATAATGGTGATGATACTAAACTAAAAGGGAGTAGATTTAGATGATTCATGACAAAGAAATTATTTACTATGAGAATAGTGAGGCACTGGCACAGGCTGCCAAGACAAGCTGTGGTTAACCCATCCTTGGAAATGTTTGAGGCCTGGCTGGATAGAGTGTGGAACAACCTAAAGTAGGTGTTCTTCCCCAAATGAAAGGAGTTGGAAGTGGGTGAACTGTAAGGTTCTTCACATTCCAGACCATTCTATGATTCTATGAAATATGGTTTAGAGAATAGCTTATAGTCTTGCCATTTAATTACATTGATTAGCACATTTTTAGTATTATGCACAGAACGTGTAATATGTTAGGAGCGACATTAGCACAGTTTTCAGAAAAGTCTTTCATTTGCCAAATTACACTGTCATCTGCATGGAAAGCTAGCAGACAACACACAGCCACAATTAATACAGGAGTGGCATAAAGGTTGGACTACTGCACAAACTAATCAAGTTTTAATTCCTCAGAAAGAAGGAGAATAACATCTCCACCCAAAATAATTATATATATATATTACAATAAATAAATAAATAATTTCTAGTGTTTAATGTTACTATTTCAGTTAGTCACACTGACACACTGTGTTTTGTGGTAACCCCTTAATTAAAAAGTCCATAAATCAAGAGTGGCTGAAAAAGGGCTCTGTTATAAAACCAAATGGAATCCAGTGTACATTTACATTCTCAGTGTCCATACTGAAGAAATTCTTCTAATGGTATTGCTTACCTTTGTAGTACCATCACTGAAAACAATTCAGCCTGTTCATTTCTGGATCATTAAAACACTAGAAACCTCTGTAATATGTAACCAGTATTTGTTAGCCAGTTTATTTTATAGCCAGTTAATAATCCACAGGCAAACTCATTTCTTCCTTATAATGTTTGTGAGGTCTCTTTCAACTGAATTATTCTATTCTATTCCACTCTACCCTACACAGTCAGCATTTGATTTAAGGGAAGCACTACTCTATTATCTATGTCTTATGGTGGAAAAACATGAGTGCAGGTTCTGTTCTGTGCTTGTAAACAGGGTAAACTCTGAGCCCTGCAATTTAATCTGTGCTTCAGCAAGGGGTTATACCACTGATACCAACAAATCCTCCATTACTCCAAAAATATGAAAAAAAATATATCTTCTATACAGCATGAATTACCTGTGACACACAAAACTTTATGAAATTACAAAGTTACATGGCAGAAAAGCAAATGTAAGGCAAATACTTCTTTCTTTTGTGTTAAATAATTTCTATTATATATGTAACAAATTTATAGGGAGAATTAATCTTTAAAAACCTACAATGAGTATTCAGTTATTCCCACACTAGCAAGATTGTATTCATACTAATAATCTGTACATATTTGGAAGAAATATAAAATATACCTTTAGTTCTCAATGAAGCATATTTACATCCTAAGAAATGTGAGGGCTGCTCTGAAAGTAATGCCTCCTATTTTACCATGTTAGCACATATTTTCAGAGGTATATGTTGGTGGTATGGCAGTAAAGACTGAACCCTCCCAAAAATACCCCATTACATTTTTGTTGAATCATGACAGATGACAGCAGAGAAGCAGTCTGACAAAATGATGTCTGATGTGGAAGTGTGTATGAAACAAAAGTATCTCACTGAATTCCTAAATAGGAAAAATCGCACCCCTTGACATTTGTTGTCTGTCTGTTTTGGGAGACCAAACAGTAAATGTTAGCATAGAGAGACAGCAGGCAGTGCATTTCAGCAGTGGCAATGGTGCAGTGAAAGCCAAGCCAAGTTCCAGACGTCCAGAGTCAAAATAGCAGCCCATGGAGTGACAACGTCTATTTTTTATTGAAGAAAACGATCAAGAAAATCACAAGTTGTAATGGAATTACAAGGATTATCGAGCCCAACTCCTGGACCACCCAAACATCAAACTATGTCTGAGAGTGTTGTACAAATGCCCCTTGAACTCCAGCAGCTCAGGACCATGACCATTACCTTGGGCAGTCTGTTCTATCCCCATCACTCTCTGGTGCAGAACCTGTCCCTAACCCCCAGCTGCCCCTCCCCTGACACAGCTCCATGCCATTCCCACAGCCCTGGCACTGTCTCCAGAGAGCAGAGCTCAGCACTGCCCCTCTGATCCCTGTGAGAAGCTGCAGTCACCATGAGGCCTCCCCTCAGCTCCTCTACTCTAGGCATAACGAACCAAGCGACTATAATTTCTCCTTACATGTCTCCCCCTCTAGTCACAGTCTTTGCAGCCTTTCTTTGGATACTTTAACAGTTTTGTGTTCTTCCTATATCGTGGCACCCAAAACTGCACACTGAAGTGAGGTTGTGCCAGCACAGAATGTGACAATCTCTACCATCATCCCATAGGCAATGCTGGGCCTGGGCACCCCAGATACAGTTATTCCTTTTGGCTTCCAGGTCACACTATTGGCACATATTCAACATATTTTTGATGAAAATAGCCAGATTCCTTTCTGCAGTGCTGCTCTCCAGGCTGGATGTGGCATTGGGCAGCCTGATCTATTGGCTGGCAACCCTGCACACATCAAGGGGGTAGAAACTAAATGATCATTATGGTCCGTTTTCAACCAAGACCATTCTGTGATTCATTCTATGATTCTCCTACTGTTCCCTTGTCTGTATATAGATCAAAGATCCATTGCCCTAAGTATTTTGTGAAAGATATTCTGAGAAGGAGTATCAAAAGCTTTGCTGAAATCCAAAAATATCACATCTACTACATATAAATGTCTACTATGCTACTAGATATATCTACTGTATCTGTCTACTATATTTGGCTACCAAGTATCTACTACAAATATCTATGTTAAATGTAAGTAAACATCATTTTTAATATATACGTAATATACAGCAACTGGGAAAAAATCAATATTTAGTCAATAGGTTTTACAAGAATATAAGCTTTAATTTTTTGTATCTGTAAAGGTCTCAAGTTATCAAAAGTCACTATGCCAAAATTTAAGGTTGGTAATTGGTCTATAATTTGTGTGGAAAAAAAATACTTGAGTTAATTTCTTTCAGTTCAGTTATAATTTCAGATATCCTATCCTACATAAATACACTGTAAAAATATTTAAATTTCATCCTTATCAGAAATGAGCTAATTTCAGAAAGGATTTGTCTTCTGCTCTTACCACTTTGTCTTGAATTCAAAATCATTCAAACACATTTACTGCCACAGATACTAGGATGTGCAGTGATTACTGTTATGAACAACCTTGTTTTTTCCTCTAACAAAACTTGAGTGCTCCTTGGCAAGATCTCTGCATGCAAAATGTTAATAAGCACAAAGGGAACCTGATTATCTATATCTTAAATGCTTTTATAGTTACTACTACCTGTGTGTGTGTGATGTTCTGAATTGTTTTACATTGTTTTAAAGCAACTACACAAGCAGAAGAGATTGTATTGTGGATACAGCATGTTTAGTACGCACAGTAGAAAATTTGCTTAAATCCTAATAATAATACAAATAATGCAAATATAATTGAAGGATAAGGGAAAGGAAGGAAAACTTTGATATAACAAAGAAATATTCTAATAATTGATAATAAAGCAATAGTAACAGACTGCCTAACTGTTGATTCAGTACAACAACCTGTGTCTCTAAAAAATGTATTTCAAAAATATTTTTGCTGGTAGATACTTTGAACAAGATATACTTCAGTATTCACTAGTTTGTTTCCCTGACCTACAATGCCAAGTGAAAATAATACAATCTTCTTTAGAATGAGAAGCATTTTAATCTTGCTTTGTGTCATGTGAAAATCAGAAATTATTGTCCCCATCCCCCCCCCCCCCCCCCTGGATAAGTCTGAAAGTGAAAGTTTATAGTGCAGACAGGAAGCACACAAAACCTGTCTCAAATCACTTATAGATTTTATCAGTGCATGTTTTATTAAAGAAAACTAGTTTATAAAATATTTTTCCACAGCAGTGACCCTAAGACTGATAAAACCAGTATCCTGTGAACAAACTTTAAAACCTTTGGAGTAGAAAGTGTGAAGAAGAAGAATTTGGGAAATAACTGTGTTTACAATTTTATATGCACTCCAGTTGTGTGAATGTTTTCACATGAAATTTATATTCTTTGCAGTTCCACTATGTTTGACTTTGATGAAAAACCAAAGATGCCTAGATA
This sequence comes from Perdix hodgsoniae, assembly GCA_035772895.1. Classification (NCBI taxonomy): domain Eukaryota; kingdom Metazoa; phylum Chordata; class Aves; order Galliformes; family Phasianidae; genus Perdix; species Perdix hodgsoniae. The sequence continues at coordinate 3,412,076 of JAPSGF010000076.1, forward strand.
CTAAGTGGAAGATGGGATTTTCCACTGACAACCAGGGCTACCAGATATGAGACTTTAGTTAGGGCTCCTGAAAGCCCTGATTCACTACAAGCCACAGAATCTGAAAGATGTGGATGACAGAAGTGTACTCATCAAACCACGTGAATTTCATAGTGATTAATCAGAAATTAGTCGAACACAAGACATTGCTATGAAATGTTAGCATTCTACAAAATAGAACAGATTTCATAAAGAGTTTTTCTGAATAATTTTCAAATACCTCTTATTGCAATTAGACCGACAACCTGAGAGTACTCTATTATAAAGACTGTATTCCATTCTTTGAATTAAATGGAAAGAAAGAAAAGGCTATTCCCAGACATTTTTCTGCAAATATTTTCCATCTAGGAGAAGTAGACATCAATTTTTGCACTATGATCAAATCACTTCTTTTTTATTGGTGTTTTTTTTTTTTTTTTTTTAACTTATGAACTAAGCTTGAGCTTACTGTGAAGGAGTTATAGAAAAAAATTAATCCAATTTGCAAGGTGTATCACTCCGAAAGCTCACAGTGAGAAGTACTCCTTGCCATCATATACTCCAGATTGAGTTTGAAATTAACCTTTTCATTTTAAGTGGTACTATTTAACATCCTGGAAAGGGCCTTAATGGCTGACAGATGGTACATTTCACTTCAGAACTCAGGATAAAATTTTAAAAGATGACAGAGAAAAATCTTGACCATTTAAAATTAAGATGTAAAAAATTAGTTTGATACTGTTAAAAATCTTTAAGAATCTTGCCCAGATCATTAGTTACTTTTTAATTTTATTTAATGAAACCCATGAATAACAAACTATCACAAAAATTTATCCACTGATTTTCCTGTGGGAGACATCAGAAAATATTAAACATGATATATATGATTTAGTATAATAGTCTTCAATCATTAATACAACAGTAAAGTAAAAACTGCATTACAGACAACAAAATTAAATTAATATGAAAATTGTAGAAAATGTATTAAAGACATAAAGCATTATTAAAATTTAAAATCATAATAATTCTTGTACAATGGCCTGAACAGCCAAATAGATACTGACATAGCCCAGAATAATATTAAATCAATGAATGGAAATTTGTCTGAATGGTTTTTTTTCTAATGTTAATCTGGAAGCTGTATGAGCAAATAGGTACATATTCTGAAGCTTTGTCAGCTTCCAAAAGGATGATGAATCACAGTTACTTTACAGATTCAGAAGACAGTGTTCGGCTATCTTAGATAAATAACTAACACTAGTTCATATCTTGAGAAATCTATGTTTTTGTCCTGAATGGCCTTGATATTCAGTCTTCTGCAGAAATATTAGAAGCTTTAGCATATGAAATGTGTAATTTTTAAGTAGCCCTTCTGTTTTTCTTTTCATTTCAAGAAAACAAAAGCAATTATTAAATTTAAACTTATACCTTATGTACTTTTCATCACCTGCAGTAACTAACTTTTGGTTTCAAAACCCACATAAAGGCAATGTCATATTGCAGAAAATAAACACGTAAATGTGTAACAGCAGTAGAATTTAACCCAATTATTTCTACATTTAAGGTGAAATAGAAGATTTCACTGATTCATGACAGGAAGATACAGTTATTCCTACATATTCTTGCAATAAGTTATAATGAAATTTCATTCACTACCTCTTTAAGTAGAAATTTAAGCCCATATGTGAAATACTTATGCTTTCTCTCAAGACATGGAAGACCAAGATAAATGCAAATATTTCAGAAAACCTAGAGATCTTCCTGCTATAGAAAAGTCTGAAGCTTATAACCTGCAGAGGTTTTCCTGATGTATATCCAATATAGTGGATGAGAAAAAATGTTACTTGAAACAATCAGCAATTTTATTTTACTTTCAGGTCTACACACTGTTTTGCAAACATGATTAGAGGTTTAAAGTAACAGAAGCTAGCTTTATTTGAAGTTAGTTTTCCTTTGCATCTTCTGTCTGCTATTTGGACTTCATATTAACTTCAGGAAATCTCCAGAGCGATAGGCATTTAAATACCTGAATGAACATGTGTTCTATAAATGGGGTGTAGCACAGGCACAAAATCAATTCAGTTCAGATTCATCAAATCTGAATGACGATAACACAATAGGAAATTTTACAGGTAGATATAAACAGCTACACAAGAATAAGGTAAAACCAAACAACCAATTTGCTGATCTCGACTTACAGCTATATATTTCCTCAAAATTCAGGAATATAATTTTAATTTTTAGAGCACTATGTACTTTACAATATGGCAAGCATACAGAACAGTCCTTTTTCTCCTTATGTACAAAATCAGTTTATGTTTTATAGTGCTAACCTGACAGCTTTTTAATCTGTTAGTAGGTCTGAGATGTGCAACAAAGACCTTCTTCTTCTGTGAAAGTGATGTTTTTTTCAGTTTAGTTTGACTGACTCAATCTACTCCAGATAGTATTGCTAAGACACTCATCTCTGCATAATACCTAAAATAAAGGCAGCACCTAGCTGAAAGAGTGCGTAAGTTCACGATGCATTGTATATATTTAATTAATCAGACTGCTCATAAATGCTTGGAGTTATAGAAATACAAGTAGGTGGTGGGGCCTGATGTTTTTTTGTGGATAAGATTTAGAAAGGCTGAGATTTACAGAATGAGGATATAATTGGATAAAATATCTAATACAATAAAAGCTATATATATAATATAATATATATGTATTATAAATAATATATATATATTATAAATTATATATATATATATAATAGATTTACTACAGTTCCAGATTCAACAACGTGAATAAATGTGCTATTTCTTCTTTGTATAAGTAGTAAACAGGAGTTTTCAATGCTGTCAAGTGGACTTGAATATTTTTGCCAAGTGGAAAATGACATAGTTGGTCAGAAAAAAAAAAAAATTATTCTTCAATTCTCTTTTTTCTTTCCTTTTCACTAAAAATGCATTTAATTAAAAAAAAAAAAAAAAAAAAAACAAAACAGTGGCACAATACCAAAAATATCATAATAACAAGTTATGTTCCCATCAATGTTATTTTCTCCCTTGAAATCTTTCTAGTGACAACTTAGGCTGAGAAAGTCCCAGTTCCAGCTCCTCCAGTGGCTAGCATGCATCCTTTGAAAAGTACTTCCAATTTGCTTCCCTTTTGACCACTCCAGCAGGATCTCTCCTAAACAAGGCTCAGTACTGATTCAATGTACCAGTACAATTTGAATTCTATATACTACTTAACAGTCAGCATTTTATATTTATTTTTGTTACAGATGTCTAAATATGAAGTTAAGAACCTAGATCTACTCTCTTGTTAACATAACAGAATATCAAAATAATAAGGAAAAGCATGTGTTCATAGAACTTTCTCAGAGTCAAGTGCAAAAAAATTACTTACTGAAAGAAAATACTCCTAGCTCCTCAATAGAATACTAGACCTTAATATGCTACATTTACAATGACATGGTTGATGTTTGTTTTTTTTTTCCTAATGTCTTATTAACTTTAGATTTGGGAAGTATCAACTCTAGAAACTAAGTAAACATAGGTGAGGCTGAATATGAGACAGGCGGTCTGTTGCTGAATGTAAGTTACAGTAAACCAAATTTGGTAAGATAGACAAATTCTTTTGCTGATTTTGAATTTAAAGCATGCTCTGAGGGACAGGAATAATAATAATTAATGCTTTGCACTTATATGTTACCTATTATCTGAAGATATTTAGTACTGCACATTATTATCCCATTAAATCTTACAACACCCTTGTGAGTAAGGAAAGTACTTCATTAGAGATTTTACAGATGAGCAAACTGAGGTATTCAATTAAGAAAAAGCATGTAAGCTCAGTAGCAATATTAGTTCATTGTGTCAGGGCAGTTAAAAAGGAGACAATGATTTTCCTCATTAAAGAGGAGCAGAAACAAACAAAAAGAGAGATTAAAGCTGTTTTAGAAACTGGACAAGTCTTCATTTAAAGCACTGTTTTCAGTTTAATTGCTTGAAGTGCACTTTGGAAGGACCTTTGAAAATAGACAAAGAGAGAAAAAGTTGCCCAGAGAAACTAGCAATATTCTATTCTTAGAGATTTTAAAAACCTTGCTTAATAATACCCCCAAATAACATGAATATTACTCTACTTTGAGCAGCTGTTAGAATAGATTATCTCCAGGTCTTTACAGACAAAATCCGTGAATTATAGTTATTACTGTGATACATATCTTGATATCCTGACTACCAAATATTTTCAAACAGAAATTCTCAATCAGGTACCTTTAGTATCTACAAAACACTACACAAATAACGTACTATAATTTCCACTACAAAGGAAGAATAAACTCCATTTTTGATGCCTGTTAAGAATTTCACTATTATTTTTGGCAAAGTTAATAGATTCCATCGTGAAAACATTACCCATTCTAAATATGAGGGCTGCTCCAAATGTAATGCCTCCTGTTTTGTTATGTTAGCCAACAACATCAGAGACAGTATGGCAGTAGAGGCTGAACCTTCTTAGCAACATTTTGCTACATTTCATTGCATTTCAGTAACAGAACATCAAAGCCAAGCCACATTCCAGAAGACCATGGACAAGCTGTCACCCTATGAAATGAAGAGTATCTCAATCAGCTCACTTGCCCCATCAACAGATTATGACCAGGGAACTGTGTACAAAGCTGAATATGGGCTGGAAAAACAATGGTGGTATCATCTGAATGCCACAAATTCTGTGCCAGGTGGGCCCCATGAATACTCAGGAACAGGAAGAGCATTACAGGGCAGTTCATCAGGACTTGCTGAACCAATACAGAACTGAAGGCAGAACTGAAGGTGACAGTTTCCTGGATCACACCATTAGAGGAGACATGATGTTACCACTACAAGCTGGAGTCAAAAAGGCATTGGTAACATGAGAACTCCCCATTGAAGAAAATCTTTAAGAAGTATCCCTCAGAGCGTAAAATGATGTGCAGTACCTTTTGAGATAGGTAAGAGGTGATCCATGTGGTTTTTCTGTGACCTGTACAAACCATTAATTTTCACTTCTACATCAGGACACTGACTGAGCTGAAGACTCAAACTTCCAAAGTCAGGCTGGAGAAGACAGTCTTTCTCTTGCAACCTGATAATATCAGGCTACATACCAGTTTGAAGACCACAGAGCACACTGCTAATCTCAGCTGGACTGCCCTACCACATACTGTATAGTATAGATTTGGAAACTTTTCACCTGTTTGGGCTGATGAAAAATGAACAGCACAAACATTTTTCAAGCAGTGATGCTGTCATAGCATCATAGCAGCTGTGAAACAGTGGGTCAGCCTGTACTGATGCAGACTTCTATTTATTTATTTATTTTTTTACAAGCACTGCATGTAGGCTCTTTTTCATGGTAAAAATGCAGAACTAATAGCAGTGTTTGTTGAAAAATGGTGTTTTGTAAATAAGAATTTGCTCTAGCAACCAGTGTTATTTTACTCTTTGTATTGGTTTCATTTTGCATGGAAATAAAAGTGGAATTATTTTCAGACTGGTCCAAGTACACAAAAGCACAAAAAAAACCCACAAAATATGGGTTTAGATAATACTCCAATGAATAGCCTCATTGGAGGCCACTACACTTCAGCCAAATAATACCATGATTTATATAGCTAACTCAGCTATAAAACATTTTGTAATTGAAAACATTAAATTTAGGCTTAGAAAAAAAAAATCAAAATAAATATTTTTCTTTTTCTTAACATATCTTGTGTGAAAGCACACAGTTGTGTAGATCTTTTATTTACCTGCTTTTTAAACATATAATATCTTTACTTAAGCATTTGTCCTTTGAATTGTTAGTGTAGTCATTTATCCATGATATAAACAGAAATTGGTTTCTCTAATTTTTATAAAGTTTAATGACAGTTCTCATATGTTGTATCTGTCAAGGAAAATCATGAAGTACCTTTCAAAATTTCATTTTCCTTTTTGTTCTTTTTCAGCTTCCAGAAGAGCAGACCTGAAGAATGAGTCTCTACTAGTTGTCATTTTCCACTTGTCTACTTATCAAGGACTTCATTCTTTTTAGTACTAATAGAAAAAAAAATATGCAGTGCAGAGATGTACAGTTTGATTTTTCAAACATTTATATGAATATTTAAAAGATAAGCCAATAGTACACTATGCCCTGTGTAGAGTTTACAAGCAGAAAGGACTTCAACCAGGTCTGATTTTCCATAGACAAAAGGTTTTTACATATCACTTTACTCTTCTAGAAGGACATGTAATTGGATTTATGAAACAGAGCTAGAGAATAAAAAGATTAGTGAGAAAAACATAAAGTCCTCAACAAAAGAAACCGTTGCTGCTTCTTCTCTATCATGGATTTTTTTTTTATTTTTTTTTTTGAGCTATGACATAAACCTCCATTATTTGTTACTGATAAACTGAACTCATATTTCACTATATACAGTTTAATCAATTTTGTACATTTAACATTGTCCACCCCGGCTCTTCACCAAGCAGGCTTTTTAATATGAGCAGAGAGTACGTTATATGGTCAATATTCTAAGGGTGGGTAAAACTGAATTCCCATACTAAAAGTCATTACCTTATTGTATGGGAGCTGCTGAATCACAGCCTGAACATTTGATTAGTTATCTGAGGCAAGCAGTATGTCAGCCCTGGGAGCACAGGTGAAAGCAATTCACCTGTGTTGCAGGAAGGGGTGGAGCCAGGCTCCACCTCTCCTAGACCCATTTAAGTGCTGACTGCCAGGGAGGAAGGATCTCTTCTGAGAGATCCACTCCTTTGGAGCCCTTTGCAGCAAGCCCTCTACACGGGTAAGCGTTCCACCTATTTTCTCTTTGTTCCCCTTGTGCCTAGCTCTTTTGTTGGTTTATTTCCACACCTTGACTATACATCTATTTTTGATTGTACTTTTCAATTATATTATTTTTCCTTGATTGTACACTTATTTACCTTGTCTAGGCTAAAAGACATATTTCTAGCAGACTGTAAAACTTTTTTACTATATAGCTATACAATATAGACACAATGTGCATAACCCCCTTTGACCATGCTAAATCCATCTTTAGCATCAGTTATTGTCATTATGTGAATTTTGATATGACATTATGGTTTTAACCACTCTCCTTACATTAAAGAAGGAGAAAGGAGTTGCCACAGATGCTTTGAATAAGCTGGACTAATGTGAACTATAGTTTCTCTATTTTGTGTCACTTTAAAATAAAAAAAATGGATCATAATACATAAAAAGATATATCCTAAAGTTAAATTTCTAAAGTATGTTTCCCTGAATGTAGGCAGGGGATTTGGGCTTCTAAATTACTGAAGTGCTTTTGACAATTGCCATTCTAAACACCTAGGGATGAACCTTTATGAATTATTCATGCAAGTGAGAACTTTGCCCAGGAGAGCACAGACTACACTGTAAGAATTGTTGTTACCTTGAGGTTACTTAGACCCTAATTCCACAATTGTCATTCTCCCAAACAGGAGAAAAAAAACTGGTTTCCAAAAATTCCTTCTTCACCTTGAAAAGGGGAAATAATAATAAAAATTATTAATTTCGAAGAACTTTGAAGCATCTCCAAGAGACAGTGAATATCCTGATTGTAGTTTTTTTTCTTATTTTTATTTTTTGTCAAATGTGCTTTTAACATATGCCAAGGTTTAATGCTAATTTTGGTTTGTGAAGTACTTAGAGTAAATGAATACAAGTAACAAAGGCAGGGTAGGGACATGAATACGAAATTAGAATTCAGAGACTTTATAAATAAGCTAAAAGCTTTCCTGAAAATGTGAAGCAAAATATTTCCAAGTGCCAGATTTTAAAATGATTCTGTAAGTGCTATTATTTCATTGTCAGAACTCCCTTTAATGAGGGCTTTTGTTTCATTCAATTTCTTCAGGTTTAGGTCAAAACAGATTTACACTGGAAAAGACAAGGAAAATATAGCAGACAGCAAAACTACAGTTTTTTCTCTCCAAACATCTAATAACTAAAGGCTATATTTTTCTTGATTTTATTTTTTAAGTTGTCATCAATAATTCATTAGAATGTGATCCATTATCTGGAATAGCAGTTTTGCAATATCACCTCAGGACTGGGGGTATTTCTTTTCATCCTGCTGGGCCCTGCAGTTGGAAGCTTAGTCCCTCCATTGTGCTGGTGAGGGAAGGTTTGCAGAATCAGATATCTAGATAATCTTCTGCCTCCCTAATGTCATACAACCTCACTCACTCCTGCAGCTCAGCCCCTGAGGAGGTCCTCCACTTGGCCACTCTTTCTGGAGGCAGCTGTGTTGCTGTCCCTGCTACAGGAGAGATGTCTAGGCATTTCCTGCTCTGCACAGCAGTGTCTCCCCTCAGCAGCTCTGCCCAGGATGAGTCATCAACCTGGGGATAGACAGCAAATGGTAAGCCTATGATCTCAGATGACTGCCCACAGTTTTGCCCTGACAGCCATATGGAATGAATGCCCTTGAGCAGTGCAGATGGTCATGGAATAATCCTGGTTCCTACTTTTGTGTATTTCGAGCCTCTCACTCAAGCAGCAGGATGGTTCTTTCTAGGGCTGCCGTCTGAGTGTGCAGAGAATGCCCGTAATTACTCCTTGCTCTGCTCATACCTCAGTCAGAGGTTCTGCTAAGAACTGCTGGCTCCTGCTGCATCTTTGTGCAATCTTTGGGTCTCCCCTAATCACCTCAGAGAGTGACTGTTGGTCTAATTTCTTATTTTCTTGTTCATTCTTTCAGGTACAATAGAATTTTCTTTTCTTGAAACATTTCCAAATGAGTTATGCATTGATCTACACCATATGAAAACAAAGCCCTTACATTAGGAAAAAAAAAATGAAGTCAAGTGAAATTCCATTTCATTTAGGAATAAGTAAAATCACAGATGACATTGTATTCAATCTCATCTGTCTAGCATGATTGAACAGAGACTTAGAGGATTAAAGTACTTCTCAGGAAATTATAAAGTTCAAATCTAACATGAATCTAACATACAGTTTTGGTACTAGAAAATAAGAACGTTTTTAGAGAGGGATAATGCAGTCTTCCACATACTTTAAAAGAGCTTCCTTTGTTTCTGTAAAAGGTTGATACAGAACCATGGATATTTACTATATTTTTTTGGAAGATAAACTAAATCAGAAGACTAATATTTTCTCTCAGAGCAAATTGAAATAACGTATTCTTGAATTTTTAGCTTCTGAAAGTTATGTACTATAATTAAAAATAACCATAAACAGGGGTACTGCAGAATATCATTGACTACCTTAGTACTTTCCTGAAATTATGTAGATCAATTACTTTGCCCTACCCTTGTAATCAAGTATCTTTGCAAAAGATGCAACCTTTGCTAGTTTATTTTCCTCAGTGAAGAAATAATACATAAAATTAATAAATTAAAATCAGAGACAGAAGTGGGTAAGTTTGTAGACTAATGATTAAAAAAACATTAGAGTTGAAAAGCTTTAAGTGTATCTTTGCATGGAATCTGTAAGAACTCTAATGTGATCAATCTAAGTGCATGTCTACAAAAGCAACCTTCATTTTCTTTCCCTTACACAATCTCTTGGCAGAGGATTTGGAATCATGTTTCGGGGCTGAAGTGCTATATTCTAGACGAGTCTTGCATTAATCTTGTTGAAGAACTTAAGAACTCTGCCTTGAGCAGATTCCTTACAAAGGCAATTATAATAAATACAAAGGATTATTTTGCAGAATATTTGAATACTCAAGGTGGAGTAATTTGAAGACCAAGAGATTTTTTTGTCTAAAGAAAATGCACCTACAGTGAGCATTAGCAACACCATCTACAACAACTTCAATATAAGAGGTTAATAAAAAGAAACTCATTTTCAAACTAAACTACCAGTTCTGCTAACAAGACAGCCATTAAAGGTATTTAGTGCAACAAGCTCAAAACAGCTAACAGTACGGCTGTATCTTGTTTCTTTTTGCATGAAAAAAATTGAGGTTTACCATAATATAGTGTTATTTTGATTTGTCTTCTGGGTACTTATGTGAATTACAATGATATGTGTGTTCTATATTGATAAACTCATAGAAAGTTAAGATGTACATTAAAAAGCAAAAAAAGCAAAAGGGAGAGAGAGCATGTGAATGTTAATGCTACTGCTTGTATAATATTTGATTCAGAACAGCATATGAGATAATGTAGCTGATGTGCTGATAAACTCACAGGTACTCACAGGCCAAAGGAAAGCAAAAATACATCTCTATCTGCAATTCACACAGACAGCCATATAGATACAAACTTTTTTTCTTTAATGCATAGGAAAAGTTACAGATTTATGGAGAAAGGTGCTCAATTTCTCAAAAAAAAGTTCTGAGAAATTATCAAGAACACAGTATGAATATCTGCAGGTAGAGAAGTGTGGAATAAAAATTACCAAACAGACACTAGTTCTAAGCAACATCAGCTAGCAAATCACCTAAGATGCAGTGGTAAGGACATCATTTCAAGCTACATTTAATACTGCATGGTATAATACAAGCCATTTTAAAAGATAATTAGATGCATAATTTCCTATACAGACTGCATGAGAAGCCCAATCAAACTAAATTTGTCATTCTACTGACATGTTTTTGCTGTCCTTAATGTCAATTTTCTGCAATTTTTCCTCCCACGGTGTTGTTATTTTTGGTGAGCTAGTGTGCCAGGGAGCCTTGAGGTATATTTTGCACAGATCAATATATCAGAATGACAGCTATGAAATTAACAAAAAAAAACACACATAAGGCTTGAAGAAATGACTGTAGTGGGCATCCTCAAAATCATATTTTTAATACTGATTTTATTTTCCTCATTGGCGTTACATCTATATTCATTTATAAGTTAAAAATGATTGAGACATTGATAATCCCCTATTAGTGATGTCAGAACTGAAAAGGTCAAATACACTAGAATTTCAGTGTCCTTATGAAACTAATTAGCAAAATCGATTCCTTCCATCTATCTCCAATTCATATGCACCTCCATATTATTTCCTGATAGACTTCATTATAAAATATGTATAAAGATGGAGTAAAAACACCAATAAATCACCACTGGTTTAAACTAAATTGGTATCACGTCTCTCCTTCCCCCTCTCTCACACACACTCAGGCAAGTATCCTCAAATTATATACCTCTTTGTGAAGATTAGTACATACAGTTACACTAAATAAAGAATAGTGAATTAATTACAGTATTCCTTATATTCATTAGAGCTGGCTGAATTTCACATGACTACACGATTTATTTTCCTGATAAATTGATTTTTCTCTCATCTTCCTTTTTCACAGACACAAACACAAAATTATATTGTTTTTGAATTTTACTAGGGCTGCTTGTTGGATAGCAATCCTGCCTGACTGTTGCAGTAATACACACAGCTCAAAGCTGAGTATCTCTCTGAGAATTGGAGAGGGATCTCAGAGCACTAAGCAGTAAGTTATAAATATAAATCAGTTGGAAACAGGGAAGTGATTTCTGTTTGGACTTAGTGGTGTCTTTGTTGAACTGCATTTGCACACAAGAATGTATTTCTGAAGCTGAGTACTGAAGTTCACCCCCTTTTTAAAAGTGTATTTTTTTCATTCTAATACAAATTTTATTTGTATGCATTACACAGTTCTGCAATAGAACAGTCATGGAACAAGCTGGATATACAGGATCATTTCTCTTAGTTAATGACACAAGCTGTACTGTTGCTATTGCAAAGCTTGTACTACAGACTGTACTCTGAAGTCCCTGTAGCCAGCTCCATTCTTGAAATGAGCAGCAACACAATGCAGCAATGCAATACTTGGGAAAGAAAAATTGGAAGTGCCAGGTTTGTGGCTGTCAATTCATGCGGTGTTTAGAGTACAGAAACATTTACAGGAGCAAGGGTAGAAGCCAAGATCACACTCTGACTAGAAATATTCCAGCTCTGGGCTCCTAAGAAGCACAAACTCTCTGGCATTCCTTTTTCTCACATCTGTGAATCCCAAAATCTTGACTGTACAATAGTCTGGTTACTACAGAAAGGGTTTACACATTTTCAAGTTAAATGCTAGTCCAAAAAAGCAACTGAAATGCTAAGCAGGGACTTGGCTTAGAAATCTGTTATTTAGTCTTTCTGATAGTAACAAGAACATTTGATAGAGGAACATAAATCTCCTTAATAGGACTATGACAAAGGTATTTGCACAAGAATGATTTTAGCAGTGAAAAGATTACATAGATGAAACATATTAACTTCTGTATTGCTGTTAATTTCTTCATCAAGTTAGAACCAATACCAAATACACAAACACACCAAAAAACAAACAAACAAAAAACAACAGAATCACAGAACGGTCAGTGTTGAAAGGGACCTCAAGGATCATGAACATCCAACCCCCCTGACACTAGCAGGGCCACTGACCTCCACATGTAATGCTAGACCAGACTGCCCAGGGCCTCATCCAGTCTGGCCTTGAACACTTCCAGGGATGGGGCATCCACAACCTCTCTGGGCAGCCTGTTCCAGCACATTACTACTGTCTTTGTATTCAGAATTTCCCCCTGACATCCAACCTAAATCTCCCTCCCTCAACATAAAATCATTTCCCCTTGCCCTGGTGTTATCTACTCTTTCAAAGAGTTGATTCCTCTCCTGTTTGTAGGCTCCCTTTAGGTATTGAAATGCTGCAATGAGGTCAAAAGGCTGACAGGCTCCCTCAGCCTGTCTTCATAGGGGAGGTGCTCCAGTCCCTTGATCATCTCTGGGGCTCTTCTCTGGACCCTCTCCAACAGCTCCCTGTCTCTCTTGTACTGGAGGTTCCACACCTGGACACAGTATTCCAGATGGGGCCACACAAGAGCAGAGCAAAGGGGGACAATCACCTCCCTGTCCCCGCTGGCCACCCCTGAGGGGTGGAGCCCAGGATACCATTTGCTTTTCGAGCTGCAAGGGCACACTGATGGCTCATGTTAAGCTTTTCATCTATCAAGACCTCCAGGTCCTTCTCTACAGGGCTGCTCTCAAGGACCACTCCTTCCAGTCTGTATGGATGCCTGGGATTCCTCCGTCCCAGGTACAAAACTTTGCACCTTGCCATGTTGAACCTCATTAGGTTCACCCAGTCCCACCTTTCAAGCCTGTTGAGGTCCCTCTGACTGGCATCCCTTCCACCGTGTCAACCACACCACCCAGCTTGGTGCCATCAGCGAACTTGCACTCGATTTCAAAACACATATGGAATAACTTTTCATGACCCAAAGCTATGGTTTTATACAGTAAATATTGAGAAATATAGTACAGTGATTCCCTAAATAAATCACTAGACATATCCTATTCCAAAACTGGCAGCAGTTGTTTCTATTTTTTTTGTCTTTGTTCATAGGCTTTGCTTCTGTATGTTACATTCCTGTCAGAAGCATTTTGAGAGACATGAAGACTACTTCTAGTTCATCTGACATACTGTGCTAGTTTTCTACCACAAAATGAATTGCAGACACTCATCTAGTGCTGCATTTTTTGTTTCTGTTACTTAGCTATGTCTGATGAGTATAATTGAGACATCCAGCTATAAAGTATGTCTCCTTATCACCAAACCCACAGAAACACAGTATCTTTATACTTAACACTATTCTCCTCCAATACCCTTTATAGGTCTGATTCACAATGGTTCTCTATGGAGAGTCTAGAGAGATATTAATGTAATTGTTCGCAATTTTAATGTAAAGAAAATTCCTAGCAGATTCATGGAGGCTGCTCACAAGATGGCTGAACTTATTACAGTTTCCTATACTAAGTTTTCAAAGCAAGCATTGTTACATAACTATGGCTTTGTTTTAGACACATTGCTCTAGATTCTCAAGACTGTAGCAAGTAATGTATAAAACTTATTACTGGGAAAACAACTGGTATACTAAATTCATCTAGGTTTCAATCAGTTGTATGGCGTATGACTGAATAAAGTATAGGCTGTGTGGTGGTGAATGAAGGTAGTGAATTTGAAGAGAAAACACAGGGGAGGCATATCATCTCAATATCTACAGATTTAGCCCTAAGAAATTGGTTTTTGTTTTCCTTTTCCTGAATGCAGAGTAAACATTTTAATAAACATTTCTTGTCCTTACTGCTCTTCTGCACAGTATTAAATGCAACAATTATTGTATAGATTAGTTTCTTCTGGAAAGAGTAGGCTTTGAGGTACCACCCTCATTAATCTTCAGAGTAGCTTGTTTATGTAAATTCACATGGATACTAAAGCAGATATTTCAGTATGTTGTAGAATAGACAAACCCTTGTCGATGAGATATAAATCACCAATACTCAGATCCTGAAAATTTACTGTATGCAGAAAGATTAAGGCATACACAATATTCTCTTGCCACAGCTTACCCAAATAAAGAGCAGCAGACAGAAGAATATATGTGTATATTAAGAAAAAAATGCAAGTAGAGATCCATAATATATGTTGGAGCAAAATGAAGAAATTAAGTCCATGAGCTGAGTATGGCTAGAGATACTATGAACCAACAAATCCTTGAGACAGTGTAACATAATGCATTTCCACAGGAGTGCTATTACATTCTCTGACAGTGCTTCAGGTAAGCAGGCAGGATGCACGAAACCAGCCCACACCCAGCCAGAGTCAATGACTCAAAAACATTTCTGAACTGGATCTAGAAAGACTACTCATGAGACTAATTTTATGTTCTATTTTTCTTTTCTCATCAGAAATCAGTCAGCAAAATCAATTTCCCTCTTCAGAATCAAGCAAATATCAAAATCATCGAAATTGACCACAGAACTGAGTATAGAAAATTTTTAATTCAACTATTATTAACACCGTGAAAAGAGAAATTAAAGAGGGATATATCTGATTTTTTCCTTTCATGTAGTTTATAAAATTATTATAACTGATTGTAATAATTACCACTCAAAGTTTTATGAATGACAGAAGCATATGTTTCCTGGACCTCATTTACCACTGTCAAGTTGAAAAAACATATGATATTATTATAGATGCATCTGAGACTCCCTATCATGTGAATAAAACACCAGTAAATTAATATTGGTGAGATGAAATCATGAATATTTACATTCTCCTTGAAATTATTTGAGAAAAATAGTCATTTGTGTGAAATTTATCAAAGCAGAAAGGTAGGAAAAAATGATAAAATATATTTTTATGAAGATGGGAATGCATTTCAATGTAACTTTATATTACAAGATACCACTTTCTTATTCTGACTAGAAGGCCAAACTTTCATTTCAGAATATGCTGATAGACCTGGCAACAGTAAATGCCATGCTGAAATGCTAAGTCAATAGAAACTGTAAAAAATGTTGAAGAACACATTATGCAGTTATTCTGACATACAGCAAAATAAATGTTTTGAGTGTCATAAAGTACAACTCAGTTAATGTTTATCAGATGCAAAATAACACATTTATAAAATATAGAGGTAGCAGTGATATATGGATAAGTAGCTGTACATACATACATATATAAGATTTTTAGAAGTCTGTTTATCTCAAAAATGAATTATGAAGTTCAGTATTTGATGGTAAATAGAACTTAAAGAAGTATACTGGTAAAAATCAGTCACAATCAAATAGAAATAAGAATTATGAAAGCAATGAAAGTGTTTGTTTCCAGAACAATTTTTCTGCAAATCAAAAATTTATCCCTTCCAAATAAAACTTCATCAGTTTATGAAAAGAATTATAAATTGTGCTCATCTGCAATACCAAGGAACAAAGGACACACCCAAGAAATAACTTCTAATATTACATTTCTTCCTAGAAACTTGTATTTATGAAATACAATACAGCAGCTTCTCTTTTACTGATTCATAATGCATTTAACAGTATCTTGAGGTCAAATGTACTAATCAGGAACAGAAAAATCACTTAAATCTACTGTAAACTTTAATGTCTAGCTATGGATGCTGCTACTAGATGAATGAAGAGAGGAGTATATACAGTTAATAGGAATGCTAATAATAACTGCTTTTCTAGATAAAATTAAAAACATGCTTTTAAAAACAAATAATTTTGTGAATTATTATAACTATCCTTGCTTTTTAAGGGAATATAGTTAATGAATAACTCATGATGTGAGAAAATGAAAATGAAATGAAAGCAGGAAAACAAAGTTTCAACTTGATGGGTGAAGGTAAAAAAAAAATTAAAACTATTTCAAGATTATGAAAAACATTCAGTTTTAGAAGTAAGCACATATAATCACTGATGAAGCTTGTGGCAACTCATTTTAAAATTAATCACTGGCCTAAATTACTCAGAAGAGTTTTAAACCATGAATGATTTCAGTCTACAGCATACTTGCAGCCCTCGTATACTTTTAATTGCATTTATAGATGTTACTTTTTTTGTTGGATTTTTCCTTTTAATTATCTCTTTTGACTAGGCTGTTTTTTCTCCTAACATTTGGAGCTTTTACGGACTGAAGTGGCTGACAGGAAAATTTGATCCATTATTTTTTAACTACACAGTGTTCAAATTTGACCTTAACATAACCAGTGCAGCACATGAGATCTAAAGAATAACATCTTATCAAACTGCTGGCACTGTCTGACTCTCAGCCCATAATGTCCATTTATTTAGACTAAGTATATTTTTAAACAAAATTAGAATGTATGCATTTGTACAGATAAGATGCATTTGTAATGTGATTTAAAATGGTTGAGTTAGAAGTATCTCAAAAATGAAGGTTAATAAAGAAACCATGGAAAGACACTTGAACATAGCAAGTGTATAATAGCATCTCGATATATAAAAGAAAACTCATTCTCTTTTAAAGTTTAATGACTTTTCATTACTCTTTTGCAGTATCCCTAGACTACAGCTTCATATCCTATGAAGTGCAGAATAGAATAGATAGAAGTTTAATCCTATAACTATTTGTCATCATTTAGAAGGTGCCTCAGGAAAGGACACATTAAAACACCTTCAATTCCTCTCACTGGTTTAAACCTTTACAGAAGCTCAATTTTACAAAAATTGTAATTCAAATAACATATATCTGCAGTATTACAGCACACAAGTGCTTTACTTCAGTAGGCAGAAAATCCAAATGACTCATACTTACACAAAGGTTTCACTCCAAAGATAAAATGACAAGGGCTGTTCTTTTATTCTCTTAGCTCCTTTTCAGAGAGCTAAAAAAAAAAGCCACCATCTTCCTCCTTTAAAAAATGGTATATTTAAATGTAACAGCAGAAAACTATTAACAAGAACATGTTCCCCAAAGAGATATCAGTGCAAGTAAATGAATCCTGTATCAGATAGAAAACAATTGTTTGTTAGCTCTGTTCAGAAAAACTGCATGAAACTATTTAGTTTCACACTAATTGCAGTAATTCATAGTGTCAGAAACTGTTTAGAAAGCTTCACAACATATGCCAACATAATTCCATCTATATTTTAAATAATTCACAGGAGACAATACATATAATTTGTATTTTAAATATGTGATGGAGGATAAATAAATCATGCGTTTTCTTTCAAACTGGTTTAGTGGAAAATATGAAAATGAAACTGCAACTTTGTTAAATCACAGAGTAATACAGGTGGACATACTGTGAGGGGTCCAGTACTTCAACCTCCAGCTCAAGACTGTTCTACTTTCACAAGCAGATAAGTTTCTCAAGATGTGACACCAAATTCTGAAAATATCATAGCAATACTTTAGCCTCTGTGGAGGCTTTGCTACAACATTTTGAACATCATCCCTTACTGCTTTCTTGTAAATGTCATAGAAAACTCTGCTCCTTCTCTGTTACCTTCAGTTATATAGTCAAACTGGACCCTCTATGCTTGCCTTCCCTTCTTTGGGCTAAATAAACAGCCCCTGGCTCTCGCCTCCTTTTATCTGAGCACTACTAAGAATAATTAACTCTTCCCATTCTGACAATGGTTTAGTTATACCTCACATGGGTAGTATTCATTTACAAATGACATAGAGAGAGGACTTTGCAAATACAATTTTCTTGTAGAAAAATAGGTGTTTTTTTTTAAAAAGAGATAGAATTAAGACTCCATAATCATTTGAGAAACATCAGATATTATAACTGCCACTACACTTCCATTGGTAGTGATGAACAGTAAACCAAGTTCTGTTATTTACACATTGCTATTACCAGTCTTTCATTCCTGTAAATTTTTCCCGAGTTGATAAAAAAAGAATATGCACTGGATGTAATTCTCACAGTTATATTAAATTTTGAGCCCTCTGTATGTTCTCATTGTGAAACAACCTTTTCAATTCAAAATTTCTTCACAAGATAGTTTAAAATCATGCACAAAAGGCATGATTGTATAAATTATGTATAAATTCTTATTCCTCTCCCAGTGCTCTAGGAAATTAAAGTTACAGTTGTGTTCATGAAGGATATCTATAAATCCTATTCCTCTATAAATGGATATCCTCTGAAAAGCCTTGAAATACCTATTCTCAGTCCTTCCTCTATTTCTCCAAATTAATTTTCCAATTTGCACACTTCTTTGCACTCCTGTTCCAGCACAGTAGCAACTTAGAGTAATCAAAATGAAGCACAGAGTTTCACTTTCTTGTACAATCAGACACATATGCACAGCCATAACGGATTTCAAACAGATACAGGGAGATTTTCTTGTGAACATCTTATTCTCTGAGAGAAATCTATTGAAGGTGTTTCATTTGCTACAAAATAGACATCTAAATACAGTAAATGAATCATTCACTGAAGGTAACTTCTTTTAACATATTTTCTATGCAGCAAATAGTCATATACTGATGGCTGTTTCAGAGAAAGATATCTTAAGTTGAACATAATGACATTTCTTGTTAAGGACTTCCTATTGTGAATATACCAGATTTCTGTAAAGGACTTCCTGTTTCTGAAATAAAAAAATCTTGCATATTATTCTAAAATGCTTGGCTGTTCTTTGGGAAATTAATACAATAAAGAATTCAATGAGAGACATCTCATGCAGGTATACAATATCATTACTACTAAGTAATGGAATGTCAGTAGCAGCTGAATTATCTGTTGATTCTTCAGTACCCTGGAATACTGAGTGCTCCTTTTCCAGGATACCACAAGATAGGAAAAGTGCCATGAAGTTTGATAATCCTAGTTCTCATTGCTGCTCAAACATATTCTTCTCCAGATCAGGTTAAAATATTATCATACTGTCTCTTCACATAGAAAAAATGTTTTCATATTTTGTATTATGTAAAAAAAACCTGACGAGTTCACAGTTCATGTGTACATTCAAGTTTGTACACTGACTTGACCACCTTTCTTCTTCAGAGTAGTACTTGAAAGATTAAAGTATCTCCAACTCAAAACAGAAAAATACATCATGGTCAAGTTGTGTAAGGATTTAGTTTATAGCAAGCTGATGTAGTAAAGCGCCCTACCTCTCAATTGTCCTGTGATAATAAAATACCAATAAAATTATAACTAACAGTCCAAACAGTGGTAGATTTATGAACACGATTTTTTTTTTTGTCTTGATTAATAAAACTGAGTGAACTAACATTACTATGACAGCCTATGTATATGCTGATAGTGCTACAGATTCAGTGCATTGGTTTGTACTATTCATTCCCTATACCCCCAAGATCAAAACATAAGGAGAACACAGTTGCAAACAAACACACAAACTAACAAAAATATAAACCACTTCACCCCGCACCCTCTTTCAAAAAAGTCCTTAAAGAACATTTTGTGCTACATAATTATTACATTATCTATTGGGTGGCAACCATGCCCATGGCAAGGAGGTTGGAACTAGCTAATACTTAAGGTCCCTTACAACCCAAGCCATTCTGTAAGATCATCATTACATATAGGAGGGTGGATTGTCTTTGGTTGTTTTGCTAATTTTCCAAAACCTTAAAAGAACAGAAAAGTCCTTCTCTTGGTCACATTGGGAAATGGCCTGAGTTGAGACACTGAAACAAGAAAGGCTGTACAGAGAGCACTGGGAAGACATACTGGCCTGGCCAGCTCAGCAATTATTATCACAGAGAATTCCTGGTGAATGCCTGATGGCTTTCTGAGACAGAGCCCTTGGGGGCAAAAGTCAAAGTATAAATAGGGATAACAGATGTAACTTGTCTGATAAACTACTAAAAAAGCCAATTTTGTATGTGGAACAAATACTCAACTACTTTTCTTTCTTAACTATAATATTCCTATGTTTTCCTTTTACTTATGTTCTTTTAAAGTTAGCAGCATAATTATTGCATCTCCTCTATTTTCTCAGATGAGGCATTATTTCAGGACTTCCTTTCATAACCCTTTAGAAAAGGATGAATAGAGCACACAGAAGTGGGGAAAAAAGGCCTCTAACTTTATGTTAACAGAGAGTAAACCTTTCACAACTCAGTTGTTTCCTTTGAGTGGGAACATGCTGCCCAATTTACACAATGGCAAATATTAGCTCTGTTAGCCTATTTATTAGATTTCTCAGAAATGTGTAGTCAGAGAAGTACAGGTAGATTACAAAACAACCATGGCTTAGTGTAGAATGAACTGAATGAATTATTCACATTGATTATATGATATATTGATTGATTATATGATTATATTGATATATCATATCTTTAAGATTGCTACTCTTCATCCTATGTCTGCAGCACAGAATGATTGCATTGTATTTGTATTGTACATAGCACAATCACTACTAGAAAACAACACAAAATAATGCCAATTTTTAAATACAGCCTACACTGGTGCAATGCTATGTTAGGACACAAAGTACAGCAATAATATCAGAGTAGCACAATCCTAGGCTATAGCAACTGAGAACAAGCCAAAATACAACACAGAGAAATGAAGAACATCTGCTTACTTTTAGAAGGCCTCAGTTAAGCAGGGATATCAAGCAAAAAAAAAAAAAAAAAAAAAAAACCACCCTGCCTCCACTGCCAACGTTTAAATAATTTCTGGGAAGAGGTGGATCCCAGCTTCATATCTTCTGGTCACTCAGCTCCATTGCATGCCCCTGAGATCCCCTGGGTTGGCCCTGCCTTCCCACCAGGTGCTCAATCACTGGTTCAGACTATGACTTAGCATTTCTGCTACAATTATCTATAACAGTATAAAATGAAATAACACCTTCAGATTATTCTCTGTGCTTTGCTAAAATAAATGACTGATTTAGTTAATAGGTTGATTTTCAAAAACTGACTTCTAAAAATAGCTTTTCTAACTTTTATCTTGTGCAAACAAAGAGAGATTTCTTTCAGAGAATGAAGCTGAACAGCAGTGATGAGAGTTTCATTATCCCTATTATGAGATGAAATCTTATCTTGCCAACTTAGTTTTATTCTGATTGATTTTAAATACGGTACAGTATGATAAAACCATGAAGTTATTTTTAGGTCATGCATGATGATCAACCAAAAAATAAAATCTAAAGATGCATACATGCAAGACAACAGTGCCACTAGACTACCAAAATGCTGTAATTACTCTGTTATTAAAAAAATCCATATATTTAATATCTTACTTCCAAGATCTATAAAATACCTTCATACTGCCTATATGCAAGTATCCCTGCAAAAGGAGGGCATTTTAATGAAGAGACTAGCTAGAAACTAGAATAATTGATTTTGTATGTTAAACTGAGGTAAATTTAAAAATATTTTAAATTTCTATACCAGTGAGATAGAGGCCTAGCCCATGTATTCCAAAATATGTAATAGTGATAACTGTTTGATGAGAGCAACAAACAATAAATTGCCATTGAATGTAGTATCCAGCACTGTTGAAAATTCTCAACTTGACATTTCTTGAATTTATTCTGCACATTCTGCAAATGATCAATAACTTAATAATTTTTTTACAATTATAACACTACACAGGAGAAATAAATTTTATGTATTGTATAAATAGGAAGCATGCAAATTATTCTCTAAAATAACATCATTATTTTATTAATGCTTTCATGAAAATGATGTCCTAGTTATTTAACGAATGAATTAATGTATAACAAGTTGTACGGGAACCATAATATCATAGCAAGTGATCGAGCACCTGGTGAAGGGGCATAGACTAATCTGAGAGCACAAGCAGAAGCAATCCATCTGTGTGTGATCCAAAGGGGTATACCATGGCTTCACTCCTCCCAAACCTCATTTAAGGGCTGGCTGCCCCAAGGGATGCATCTATATCAGGTGACTGCTTCTTTTGGAGTGTTTAGTGAATCCCGATCCTCAGAAAGGGAGTAAACAATTCCTTCTTTGTTACCAGATTGTGATCTCTGTCTTTCTTGGGTGATATACAACTGGTCAGAAGATGTTGTATCTGCTAAAGCCTATCCCTACATAAATTAATAAATGTAACACAGTAGGAAATACTATGAATTTGCTACTGTAGGTATTCTGAGTCCTTTTCACTGACCTTTGGAAAGAAGTATTTCTTTTTCACTATTTTTACATAGTAATTTGTTTTGTAATACGTCTTCAATAATAAACTGTACCCAGGAATGCATTTTAGAACGTAGCTGGATATAGTTGTATCTATGCATGTTGATACAAACAAAATGTCTTCTTAGAGGTAACATAAAAGACACTGCATACCAGTTTCAGCCCACTGCTACAGGAATGTGAGTTCTTAGAGGACATTCAGAAAATACTTAGTCTGCAGGGCTGACTGGGAATAATGAAAGGTAGTGGAAACAAGTGGTCATTTTCGAAACAACAACAACAAAAAACTAATACTCAATAAATTCTAAAAAACTAGTACTCTATAAATTCTGAAAAACTATATTTGGAAAGAAACAGTCTCTGACAATCTCCAGTCTTGTTAGTGAAATATTGCTAAATAACCACCTGCTCTCTGAAACAACAGTCATGACAATATTTTTTTGTAAACACTCCTGTCATTTTGATTAAAGCTAAACAAGTTGCCAGTTTTGTGAAATTACAGCATTCCCTTGTGTTTACTCTGCTTCTATTCTGATATGACAAACTTATTAATTATAGAAACAATAAATTTAGTAATGTCATATCAGACATATCGTGTCAAATGTAAGATACACAGTCATTGTGACTTAACAAATTTGAAAAGATATATCTTACAATGCATTGCAGATATCAGACTTGGTGTGCTGTATTCCTTGCAGATAAGATAATACTACCAAAACTGACAGCGAATGTTGTGTGTCCATTTGAGTGTTCTCTCACCCAATTACTCTTGATAGGTCTTCCTTACATATGTGGAAATGCTACTGAAATAATCTGTTGTCCCTACTTTCTAAAATCAAGTATAGGGAAGCAGAAGTTCTACGTACTTACAGATCAGCCCACTTTTGTGAGGCTTTGATATTTATGCAAAAGTAGTCCTCATCTTATAGGCAATATACAGTTGTGCCTAGATGGAGATGGTGGTATAGAATAATGGAAAAGTCTAGGACAGAAGGGACTGCTGAATCATCTTGTTCCAACATTCCACTGAGAGTAGAATCGTAAATTATTAGAAGGTGGTCACATCAATTTCTCTAGTTTCTGAGGATAAATGTTGTTTTGTTTCTCCTACTCTAGTACCTTTTACAGATGAAATGCATGTATTTCCACAGTTAGCACACTGATGACTGCCTTCTCCATCACCCATTCTCTTTCAGCTGTGTCTGCTGTCCATAACTCTACTTCTCTTTATTCAGCTCTACACCCTTGGCTTCCTTTATTCTTCCTAGACTATGCTCTCAATTGTTCTACATTGTTTATCCAGACAAGTGCTTTACCTCTAGGGTAAGTAGAGCATTTACTTCAGTCATTTTGTCATGGCTAGCATTTAAACTTTAACTTTCAATCATTTTATTAAAACAGCTTGAGACAGAATTATTGAGACAGCTTGACTTGGTTTCCAAGATGTATGTATGAGACTCACAAGATGAAGTATATTATATCCTGAAACATGAAGACTATGACTGATCATGGAAATACAATCAGAAATTGTATTTTATGAAATAAGGAAAATTAAGCCATAGTGGCATTGTTTTTTAATTTGTTTTATCTTTGGCTAAAAGGCATTTTTCTTCTCAATCAGTTTTGTATTTTTCCACTATTAAAATGACTTTTCTTTTTTTTTCTTTCCCTAGAAGAAGATATACAGAACTGAATGCAGTCTGATACCTAAGGCAACAATTTAGCATTCTGTTATTTTTTCAGTGCTTCCAAAGCTAGTAGTTCATAAAGTATGTTCCTTTCAAAGCTATGCTCACCTTCAAAAATACATGGTTCATTGTAGACAAATAGCAAATTCCACATCGACAGTAAAGATTCTACTTTGGATTTCTGAAGTCTTTTTAATTTAATAGTGCTTCTGTGGTTACACCGAATTGGTGAATACAGTATTTTTCCCTGTGAAAATACATACAGCTATTAAATCTGTAACTTATGAGGCAAGAAAAAAAAAAATCGTGGAATAGTACTGCATTACTTGGTCTTTCATAACCAATTAACGTCCTTCTAACATTGCTGGAGTTGGTGGCATTTTTAGTGGACAGGAATGGAGGAGGGAAGTGTATATTTCAGAACAGTGATCACCCGGGTTAATACCTATTGACTAATTTCTTGAAGAAATGCTTCAAGTAAAGCAGCGTTTTAAATAGATTCAAAGTGCCTAGATTCTGTGCCACAGAACGAAAAGCTGGTGAGATCTTTCTAACTACTGTCATATTAATTTGAAAATCAGCTAAGCCACATAACATTTTAGATAGAAAGAATAAAAAGCTAAATACCAGTTTCAACATGACAGTAGGCAATTCTTCAAGAAACCTAATTAATTTAGTAGTAATATTTCTCTCACTGCTTTTAGGATTCTTCAGCTGGAGACAAAATTTGTGTGCATTTTACTCTGTAATCAAGCCTCACTGATATTGATAGGTCTTTTGATGATTTGAAATATATTAATTATTCCATAGAAAATGAATAATTTGAAGACACTTAGTATAATTAATGATTTCCAGGGATTTCATAGTGTAGAGTAAATAATTATTTGATTCATCATAAGCACAGCTAGCAATTGTGTTTATCTGATCAATACTATTGCATAAACGACAGCAAAATTGTAGACATTAGCAATTTTTGCTGATATTCTTTCAGATGTTCAGAAAATCAGCAGCCTTTATAAAAGACAAAAAAATATCAAGTGTGATCAACTTCATACATTTTCTGATAGCCTATCTTTTGTATTAGGCATACATTTTCCTGAAATGTAAGATTGTTCTATTTCTTTGTTTTTTCACTAAATTATAATAAAGCTCTTTATGAAATGTCAAGTCTCATTATTTCATTAAAATTTAATTTAATTTAATTTCTAATTTCAAATCAGCAAATTAGTTCATATGCTAGAATGTATACAGAAGTCTTTTCTTTCTAACTTGTTAAAAAGTTTGCTTCTGATATTTGCTATAACTTGGTAAGAAATTAAAACTTAAAAATGGTAACTAAAATATACTTAAGTTCTTAAAGAATATAGTATGTTTAGCCTGATTTTTTTCTAAGTTAGACTGCATATGAAGTAGTTTTTTATAAGAGAACCTGATGCAATAATTTTATGTATATATATGCAAGAAAAAAAGACAACCCAATACTAAATAAACTGATCAATTTTAAGTTCAAAAAAACCCCACATAAATAAAAAAGTGTCTATTTATTTCAGGTTTCAGTATCTATTTATTTCAGGAAACTGAAAGTTGAGTTTTTGTGCTCCAATTACTAAAAATTTTTACTATTAGTTCTCTTCTTCTAATACAGCTTAGAATTCAAAAGGGATTTCAGCCCTTAAGAGATAAACATCAAAAAATTAAGAATTAATTAGGCAGTAGATATAGCCTTTCTTGATTTTAGCCCCTTATGGCATCCTTTTGGACACTATTTCAGCTGTGAAATAAACAGGTTCATGGTACTCTGGGTGATGAAGTCATCAGTGTTAGAGCTCTAAGAGCTGCAGTCATTGAGGCTGCATCTGGCTGGTGGACAGTCACTAGCAGTTTTGCCCGGGTCTCAATTCTAAGGCTAGACCTTTTCAACATTTTTATCAATTATCTTGATGCAGGATTGGAGGGCATCCTTAGTAAGTTCACTGATAATACTAAACTTGGAGGTTCTGTTGTGTCTTTGCAGGAATTATAGGCTGTGCATAGGGATATTAGATACATCAGTGCATTGGACAATTAATGGAATGAAGTTCAACAAAGGAAAACACTGGGTTTGGCAGATGGAATAAAAACATCTCAGTTTACTGCATTCCCAGTGGATAGATGAGTGGTTGGGAAGAAGCTCAGCAGAAAGGGATCTGGGGATACTAGGTACAGTAGGCTCAGGATGAGAGAGCAGTGTGTTCCATTGTTCAAGATGGCAAACCACACTTTGGGATGCTTTAAGCACACAATAGCCAGCAGGTCAAAAGGCGTAATTCTCCCACTATATTTAGCATTGGTGTGGCCTTCCCTTGAATACTGTGTACTGTTATAGACTTCACAATAAAAAAAGAATGTTAAGGTACTTGAAAGGATCCAGAGGCAGTCAACAAATCTGGAAAAAGGGCCAAGAGGCTGACAACACCTGGGTTGTCTAGTCTGAATATATATTTCTGTCATCTCACTGCTCCATACAACTTCATGAGGAGGTGAAGAGAAGTGGGAAGTGATGGTCTCTTCTCCCTGGTAACCTATGACAGGATGCTAGTGAATAGCACAAAGCTATATCAGGAGAGGTTCATACTGGGCATTAGGAAAAATTTCTTTACTGTGAGGGTGGTCAAAGACTGAAGCAGACTTCCTAGCAAGGTTGTGGATGTCCCTTAGTTACCAGTGTTCAAAAAACACTGTTCTAGTAGATCAAAAATAAGCAAAAAGCTCTCCTGCTTCTTTTGGTTAAAATACAACACTGCTCCACTCTTTCTTTTCATTGACTTGTAAGGGAGCTATGTGAAGGAGCAGTATCATTGGGTCCAGACAATATGTATGTTTTACACAGCTAAAATTAGGTAGATCACTCAGAAAGTAATGCCTTTTTTTTTTTTTTTTTTTTTTTTTTTTTTTTCCTATGTAAACTACAACAGATACAGAATGCACAATAACACTACTTGATAGAGCACCTTCCCAGCTACCAACGTCAACACCCACTTCTGACATCACGGTCAAATATAAAATAACAGGTACTGCTTTTGGAGCTGCTCTTTTAGATTTATTCCCTTAAATGTAAAAAAACTAATGGTGTATAGTAAGGATATCTTAACACCCAAATATGCAACCACTGCTTTAAGTATTTCAACTCTCAGTGATACAGAATATCTTCTGTACCATGTTTCTCTATCTTAAATATACTGTCATATTTAAGCAAGATGAAAATGGTGGGGACAAATCCATTACATAAATAAATCTTAACAAAATGTGTTATTGAAAGAAAAGGATAGCTAACTAGAAGATCTGAGAGAGAAGAGCAATAGTTGCTTAGCTAACAGGTAAGAACATGATTTGTGTTACTAATCTTAAATATTTACAGCACAGATTTATGTTATCCTGTGCACATCTTGTCTTCTTCTTGTCTTGACTTCTACAACAGTGATAAAAAACAGAAGCATTTCTGGATCATGACTTACCACTTGGTAAACACTTAAAACATTGAGTAAAACAAGTCCTAAGAGTTATTGTTTCTCTCCTCTACCAACACCAAATTCTGAGCTGTGTGCTAATTGTGAATTTTTAAATTGGACTCATGAATTTCTGTCCATCCTAGGTAAAACTAAGTCCAGCTTGTGTCACTCTTGTCATGCTTATTGTAGAACTGGAATGTGAGGCACAAGCTCAAAAGTGCTGGATGACAAAACATTTGGGTATGTTATGGAATAAAGGATTAAACTTCAGCCAAGTCCTGGTTAAGTCATCTTTTGAGTACAGTAATTAAACTTCTATATATTGTATCATAAAAGCTTTGAAACAGAGTGGAAAAGAGGTTGGAAGAAATAAGCAAGATGTTTGTTTGAAATTTATTTTTTTGAATTTACTATATATGAACAAAATAAATTTTCTTAAGAAATCTAATAATGATTTACATTTTTTCCACACAGAAGATTAAGATAACTTGGTATACAATGGCAAATGATTAGGATGTTTGTGAGTAAGGAATTTAAAACCTCTTGGAATTAAATAAAGTACAACGTAAATATAAGAATTAAAAAACTTCTGTATTTTGAAGACTTAAGCCTCCACTAGCAGAGAATACTTAAAAGACAAACATTAAATATTATATAAATTATATCATCCCCAAATTAATTGGCAAATTTTAGTAACTGTAGTTTTGACTTCCATGTTTTGTCAGGATAAAGAAATCACAGAAATTAATATGAATGCACTAATCTATTAAAGATTACTAGAAGAAAATCTAACTTTCAGACAGATACCTTCAGTTCCTGTGTGACTTCAGTAAAGTTTGCTGGAAAGGAGCTCTGCAGAGAAGGACCTGGGTGTTCTGGTGGACAACAGGTTGGCCATAAGCCAGCAGTATGCCTTTGTGGCCAGAAAGGGCTACAGTATCCTGAGATCCATTGAAAAGAACATGGCCAGCAGGCCAAGGGAAATGATCCTCCCCCTCTACTCTGCCCTGGTGAGGCCACATTTGGAGTACTGTGTTCAGTTCTTTACTCCCCGTGTGAAGAAAGACAGGGAACTACTGGAGAGAGTCCAGTGAAGAGCCACAAAGATGGTTACAGCCCTGAAGCATCTCCCATATGAGGGAAGGCTGAGATACCTCAGAATGTTCAGCCTGGAGATTAGATAATTACGAAAGGATCTTATCAATGCTTATAAATATCTAACTGTTAGGAGTCAAGCAGATGAGGACTGGCCCTTTTCAACGGTGACCAAAAACTGAACAAATGTCACAAACTGCAACACAGAAAATTCTTTCCATACAAATATAGGAAAAACCTTCACACACCAAGAGTGACAGAGCACTGGAGCAGGCTATCCAGGGAGGTTGTGAAGCATCCTTCTTTAGAGGGGAAGGGAGATTGGACTAGATGATCCCCAGAGGTCCCTTCCGATTCCTACAATTCTGTGATTCTGTGATTTTACTGCTATTACAGTCAACTGTGTGAATCTTATCTAAGGAATTTTTGGTTGCATTTCTTTGGGTATCTGCCTTTATCTTTCCTTTTGCCCCATCCCTGGAGGTGTTCAAGGCCAGATTGGATGGGGCCCTGGGCAGTCTGGTCTAGCATTAGGTGGAATAGTTTGTGGCCCTGCGTGTGTCAGGGGAGTTGGAGATTCATGATCCTTGAGGTCCCTTCCAACCCTGGCAATTCTGTGATTCTGTGATTCTGTGATTTGCTGACTATCTTGAAAATGAAGAATTTATTTGCAAGACATAATGCTATCAATTAGTTTTCTTTTTTTATGATACTGTACGTATGGTATAGTGTGTACAAATAGTGTGCAACTTGCCTGAAATGTTATCAATGAACCTCACCAGACAGTAGCTTTACTGTTTTAGACCTGAGTTACTGTTTAGAAAGGAATGTCAGTTATGTTGAACTTGATGTACCTGTGTGATAGGTTTGTGAGATTTCATTTTGCTGAACTTTTTAATGGTGCCTTATTGTAACGTTTTCATTGTTACATATAGACTGAAATTATGCTCCTGTATCCTGTTGCACGTAACTTCTTAATTTTATTTCTGTAAGGATTCATATTTAGTTCTAGTACACACACACGTATTGCCACTTCTTTTAAGTTCTCGTCAGAATCTAAAAATAATTGTGCTTTATTAAAGTACATGAAACCCGTTTGAAAACTTTAAGGTACAATGAGAAAAACATAGTAGAAAAGTGTGTAAATCAAAAATACCATCCCCAAAATTGAGTAATAAACATGGTAAAAAGGTGTCAGACAAAGACTGAGGATCACTCACTTTTACTGCAGTATCTCTGGTGATAGAAAGAAAAACAAACAAACAACAACAACAAAAACCAATCAATTCAGCTGGGATTCATCTTATCTACTTTCAAATGTCACTGTCTAAAATGTAGTTTTCTAAATCTAAGCTCTCTCTCAGCCTAAGCTCTGGTACAAGAGATTGATACCTCTTATAAAATGTTCATCCCACCTTTGTTCCTCTTGCCTTAGTAATTAAAAAATAGGAAAGGCAATACTTATTATATTTTCAGATGAGTTTCTTCACAACAATGACAACTACACTTTAAACCAACAGAAATAAAGCAAAAGAAAACAAAACAAGATCTGTTGAACTTTCTGGATAAGATTAATGCCTGCAGCAAAAGTACAAGCGTACATAAAGTACGTAGTATGGAAGTCTTTAATGTAAATCAGGTCTTACTTGCACTACTATAAAAAAAAAAAGTAAATATCTTCTATCATGTATTTAATCTGATTTTTTCATTTTTTTTTTAATAAGGATAAAATAGAAATACCTAGACATTGAAATAACATACAATGAAAGTGATGAGTGGCACGGAAACAATGCAGAAATGCTTTCTGAAACTCCAGGAAAGGAGGTTGTCATGGAAACAGCTGGTTTTTAATCTTTTTGTTACTACAATTTTATTTAGCCGCTGCTTAATATTTATGTTCTTTTAATAAATTGATCTTCCTCAAGTCATTCTTGATTTTATATTTCTCAGAACAGAATGCTATGTTAAGAACTTTTTGGATTGTATTCAATAACTAATGACATATTAATCTATATTGAAATATATAAAAATGAAAACTCCCATTTTATTCCTGCACTCAGCCAGCTGAAAGATTTCGTAAGAGAAAGATGCATTAGTCACTCTCTCCATAAAAGGCATTCTAGACAATATTTTGCCTGAAGTGAAATGAAGAAAAAAGAAAACATGGATAAACAGTCCCCAGAATTTTGAACTGCTGAAATTATTTTACAGTAAATGTAACATGTGAAGTAAAAAAGTCAGTTAAGACGATTCATCTGTGAAAGTAAAAAGAAAAGAGTTGTAAAGTAAAAAGCTACCAAATTAATCAGAAAAGGAATACTAATACACAGATGACAAAATAAAAGAAAAAAATGTTTGCTAACTGGCCTGCCTGCAAGAAATTGAAATTTAATTAGTCTGTATGAGTGTACCTTCCACAAATAAGCATTTCTAAATATTAATTATATCAAGCAAAATAAGTACTAAGTACCACTGAGAGAAGAGTAGAAAGGATAACTTTGACATGTCTTCAGAAAAGAACAAACACAAAGGCAAAGAAAGTAGCAGTAATTCAATGAGCAATAGAATTATCAAAATGACAATAAAAAAAAAAAAGATAATTTAAAAATGAACAGAAGTCTGGGACACACAAATGAAATATAATGCACAGTGAATTAACAGGGCAGTAAAACACACAGACAATAAATGCCTAACTTCTGCAAATGTGTATGTTATTATTCAAAACCAACAGATTTAACATTCTCCACTGAAAATATTCTCTTTCTAAAAATCCTGATTCATTGCTAGCTAGAATGTTTTGTGGACACAATAATCTCAACAAATCCTGGAGCACACCATGGTTTCAAATACTGTATTGAGTTAGTTCAGTTATATGCTCTTTGGGTTTCTTGACAGATCTGGTGAAGAACTGAAATCTCTCTGTGCTGAGCCAGCATAATATTAGATTCAGTAGCACATACTAAATTGTGTGCATAGCTACCATCACTGAAATCATTGTCACTCTTTCATTGATGAGAACAGTTATTCTATGCTTTTAGTACACTAACTTTGGAATACTGATCAGTTTTTCTGTTAGTGCTGTAAAAGATTGCACAGAGGCATAGCTGTACTGTGTATCATGTTTTCCTTAGTACTTGTAGTTATGGCTGGATGTTTTCTCATCATTAATGAAACATGCAGACATTTCTCCCTCACAGAAATTAGGCCACTGGGCTCAACTGTGCCTTGCACTGGGACTCTGGAGCCAGCACAGGGCAGCTGTCATCCCTCCCATGTAGATCCTCCACTGCCAACATCTGTCAGTTTACACACAATACACTTTGCACAATCCAGTCATAGTCTCTCTGGCCTAGATATATAAAACATGAGTAATTAATATGATGCACCTCAATTTCTTGTCACTGAATTTCCAGCTTTCTCAAGTAAATATCTAGTTTTTGCATTCCAGATTCAAGAACTGAAAACTTGCCTTTGAATAAGAAATGTATGTACTTGTCACACAGTGCAGTGCCCATAATAGTCCATATAATGAGTAAGAAATAGAAATCATTATTAGGCTTACCTGTTTTTCCAGTAGCTATTCTTTCAGAAAGGAATAATATAGAGAACTGAAATTCAATTGGTATATTCTATCTCCCAGAAAAGGGTGCCCTTATTAGAGGATGTAGTCTTTATATTAAAAAATATTATATTAAAAAAAAAAAAACCTCTGAAGAAATTCATGGTAGAAAATCATACACGACAATTAATCGATACTGTTCATCAACTATATAGAAATACTATTATCTAAGATGACAAAGTTCAACTGTAGAAAGATCTTGTAACATCTCCTGTATAAGGTCTAAGACTCATCAGAATATACCAACAGCCATACCAGCAGTAACCAGTAATTTTTAAGAAATAATAAGAAACCCACCAGTTCTGAAGGTAATTCTTCTAAAGTTATATTGAAATGCTTTATAGGATACTCATATGAATGGATTTCATATACAAAAACACTAAATATTCTTTTCTAAAAAAAAAATGAGATTATTAATCTTGTTTTTGCATCATAAGGAACTAAAATCTATCACTAAAGACATTTCTCCACAAATACATGTGGATTTCTGTTTACATTCTCAGACTTTATTTGCCTGATTTCAGCAGAAACAGAACAGGTATGAAGTGTGCTAACTTTCCTCTTATTTCTCGTATTTCTTATTTCTTTAATAGGTTAAATTTGTACAGCTCAAGAGAATGTATGTCCTCTCATTAAAAAAAAAAAAAAAAAAAAAAAAAAAAGATAAAGTCAACAAAGTAGTATTTATTTATTGAATGAGGGGGTGGCGGGAATTTTGATTCTTTTCCTTTGTCTCAGACTTAAACAAGGATTTAACGGACAACCCTTTGCCTCGACTCCTA